>JAUTBV010106932.1:0-14856 GCA_032361325.1 Lepetodrilus fucensis
TGTTTCTAGTATGTATTGATGTTCAGCTTCAACATGGAAATAACAACAAGTTTCGCCGGAGTCTTATAACGAGGTGAACAGCGTTATTCGCGTACGCGCTCGAATATCCCTGTCACCAGTATATTACTACTTTCCTTCTTCATTATTATTGTTGTTTAATTTATTTCTTTATTTCTTTAATTATGTATTTCTTTATTTCGTTTTTCGTTTTTTCATTCATTCATTCATTCATTTATTAGTAATTATATAGTTGTTTATTTCGTTATTACTTAGTTTATTTATTTATGTCGATGTTGTTGTTGTCGTAAATGTCATTGTCATTATTATTATTAATACTCTCCTTCATCATCTTATTATAGTGTCATCTTAGCATTTTTTTTAAAATGATTCCCTAATTAGTACTTACACTGTAAGAATTCGTCCGTTTTGATTAATTCCAGTCTGATGGTATCTACCACACAGGGAATGCTTTAACAATTGTATTTCGATTCACTGGAAATGTGTGTTTTTCCAACTATAGTGAAATTATTAAACACTTTCTAATGTTTTGTTACGTATAAGGTGCCTGAAGGTAAACTATTAGAAGACGAAGACTGTAAGATGTTTATTTTACAATAGATTTACCATTGTATAGAGAGGTATGACTATAACTCTAGTGTCAATGCATGAGCAATTTGATTATGATGTTGGACAATAATGCACAGTCAAAAGAACGTTCAGAATTGGCAATGCAATTGTCGCAGAAAGTATACTTGAATATATATTCTTGGCAATACACCCGTAATGTTCAAACAACAAGACGCAGCCTGAAATCTATTCGTAGCGAGCACATTCTTGTAACGATTCAGACTAAACAAACTTTACCTGAAATACAAAAAGAGATATAAAGTAGGACACAAGTACCATGTTTATATTTAAACAAGTAAAGAACTAGTCATGAAGGCATCCACTATGTGATGATATAGTGTCTCTGAGTTAAGACATTAACTCGTCTTGGCTATGATACATTGTCTAATACACAGTGGCTTGCCAAATACGTCATTGACGACCTACCGTCCTGGTGCCCGTTGCACGACGCTCTTGTAGTGCTACAATAGTTGTAACTGGGCTCCCGCCACAATATAATGCGTTGATGTTACAATAGTTGTAGCCTACAAGAGCGTCGTGCAACGGGCACCAGATTTCCTAAAGCAAAGCAGCGCATTATCGCAGAAACAATCCAAGAACTACCGCAGTTCCAGACTAATAAACCGTATTTATTTCATCCTCCTGTGGGCTGTTTTAAAGCAGATACTTGTATAAGAACCATATACCTATTACAAGTACGATAACGTAAGTTGATCGGCTGAAGTGAAATAGATATGACAGATTGACGTAATACCTTGTTTCGGGCAATTTGATTGGTTAAAAACCGACTCTCGCCATGACGTCTCCAGAGAAGTGTTGTTTCGGTCACGGAAGGCCAAACATGGTTCTGCTCGATTCAACCAGAACATTACCCGCCTGTCTTCTGTGACACTAATGAGGATATTACACGAGTTTCAGAGTTTTCCGAGTAAAACATTTACTATTTTCTAAGCGTTTCTGTTGTTTTCTTTCACAAGGTACATCAGTTTAGTAAAAAAATACAGGATAGCATATTTTATAATTGGTCTACGCATATTTCATTCTCCTGTCTGTGTTAATGTGACGCCATTATGAAATGTGGTTATCTAAACGTAAATTAATAAACATCATTACTAAACATGGCCATGACCTATATAACTTAGATTGTCAGGTACACGTGAAAATGTTTGCAGAATAACGTGTAATCTAGGCAACACGTTCACTCTACACCGATCTCTATTATGAACAATGCTACCACGTGTTATTATCTAGATGTTTCTCTCGGCACCAGATTGTATGTTGGTATGTTTCATCACGGTCTGTTATCTAGGAGGACACCGGTGCCAGAAAGCAATTATGGGATGCACTACATGCAGTAGGCTGGTATCTATATCCTCAGCGCTGACACTACGCACGCCTATGTGTTGTAGCTCAGACTTAAGCTCATCACATTCCGTGTGTACATGATGTACGATACGGTGGCCATTACCGCATCCCAGTGGTTTCATTTTCTTTGGAGGAGTTTTTAAATATGCGAGTATCAAGAATTGTTATTTTAGAATAATGAGCATCTGAATGGTCCGATGTTATTGGAAGATATTTTTAAATATGAGACCATCTGGGTTTCATTTTTAGACTAACAGACAGACAGATTAATGTTTGTTACATGTTCCTGGTCAGTCGCTAGAACATGCGGGAACCAATTAAGTTGAGAAGGTAATTGATGCTAACTTTCAAGCGCCTGGAAAACGGAAGATTGGCTTTTATTCTCCCATACGCTGCATCGATTTCTTCAAGGTTACATATGTTCAGATAAACATAATCATTTATCAACATATAGCTTAGATTTCTGCGGGTTAAGGCAAAGCTGTTCACCCTATTGTATTAGTTTGCCTGACTACTTTCTATAGTTATGTCTTTATATTCCTATTGAAGAAAGGAAATATTTAGAGTTTGTCCATTCGCATACCAGTAATATAATACAAATCACCAGAATTTGTGTGTACGCGTGTATATAATAATAATAATAATAATAATAATAATAACAATAATAACAATATCTGCTCACAGGCGCATACCATATACTTGTCTAGGGAGCGGTTAGCTGGGAACACACAGTCTAGACAGGGTCTATACTGAATTACAGATATTAACCGGAAATTAACCAAGATACACGGTTGTAAATACATGAGTTTTGAGGGCTTTGCCGAAAGTCAAGAGATTTAGAAGATCAGATTCAGGCAGATCATTCCACAATCTTGCAGCAGCAATATTGAATTATATACATTATTTGCTTTCATCAGGTATGAGACTACGGGTAGGCTCCTAGATGAATATCACGGGACGTATCCTACGGTTCTGTCATCACGGCGGGTATTGCCACACGTGTTGCAGATCATCGTGCCAAGACTCCCCCTGGCTCCTACTCGTGACTAATGCCAGAACACAATGCCAGAACTCGTGCGCATTCCTAGCGATCTGTTAGTGACACACTACGTCCTATATATACACACGCGCCGAGAGTACATGGGAGATGCTCACCAACCTGACTCCTGGCATTTCAGTGGCTGATATAAGGGGATGTACTAAACCTGTACGTGGCATTCTGGTTGTGTAACAGGCCAGGTCACGAACAGGAAACGAACCGTGTTCATGTAATCTGTCGAACGAGCTGATACGCATGCACCCGTGGCTATATCGTTAGATCTTAGAGTGTATCTCGATGGATTTCAGCAGTGATGAGTTTCGACAGGTTTAGTTCTATACGTGTGTGTGTGTGTGTGTGTGTATGTGTGTATGTGTGTGTGTGTGTGTGTGTATGTGTGTTATCGTCTCGATAAGGATCTATCACTTGTGGTTATGTGGTCTACATCTGTGTAATCCAATACCTATTTTATTTTATGTGAAACAAGTATATAGATTACAGCTGCATTGAAATCCAGCCTATATGTTAAGTTAAGGCATCATGTTATAAGTGCATGGCAATGATTTCAGACTCATTACTTAAAAGTCGGATTCAATAATCCGTTTTAACAACGGACGACTAAGTTGAAACGTCTTCTTCTACATTCCTCTTCTTCAAAATTACAAGTCTAAGATTATTTTCAAATATACATGTAAGCATACATGGTTTATTTCAAATAACTTACACTGTCATAAAATACATTGTCAAAATATGTTCAAACACGACTCCGCAGCAAACAAAAATGAATGATTAGCCCCCTTGAGCAGAGGTCAAGGTTGTGTCCTGACCTTAAGCTATATTCCAAGGTCGCATACTGAAAGCTTTTGGCAGCTGCGCATACTCGCTGACACGTGGTCTCAAGGTCACAGGGTCAAGGTCATTGCCTCGAACTCTGAAAGAGACAATGCAGACCAGTGTAGAGCGATGATCGTCCAAGAATAGATTAGTAGAGGTTTCAAAAGCATTTGAAATGTATGATGAGAATCATATTATTTTCGGATTTAGAAAATATGGGTCAATCCTTCATTGTTTTGCTGCTGCTCAGTCAGTTTGCACACGTGGCAAGTGATTTATGACAGTCTCGGAGTCCACTATATACACTTAGTGTTTGCATTTGGGAGTTCTAATCTGATCGCAAACCTTGCAAATCATCATTAACTAATCTACCACCATCGCCCAATACAAACTGAAAGGCAACAACAAAACCATGAGGATGGATCCCACTTCAAGCAATCTCTATAGCTGGGGATCTATGGGAGAACACACAGTAGGTAGAGCACGCCATTCCCGTATATTATGTTAATTTGCGCTATCGGTGATGTTTTACCATTGCATGCCCTGTATAGCACACCGATCGGCACCATCAGATTTAAGCCGTCGCCCGTTTATTTTCAACCTGTGAATTTGTGGACAAGTTCCTTTGTATATCACAAGATGTACGTGCGTGTGCGAAGGGTTATGTTAATGTATGTATGTGTGCGCGTGTGCGTGCGTGCGTGTGTGTGTGTGCGTGCGTGCGTGTGTGTATGTATATCAAAATATATTCGCTCGTTTGACCAGGGTTATATACACGTGTGTGTGTGTGTGTGTGTGTGTGTGTGTGTGCATACCATGATGTGTATACTACTGGTTGGCTGAGCATTAATGATTTACTCGTGTGTAAATGTATCTGTATAATGAGCCGAGATCTAATGTTGATTGGAATTGAAATGCATTGGACGAGTACCATTTTTACAGGATAATGTTAATATTAAACACGCCAGCATAGGGACTGCATTGTTCTGAAGAGTATTATTTCTAAATCAAGCACTGGCATAACCAGTTACATAAAGCAATTCCAATGTGAGAATATCTTTTACGACTTATCTATGTTCTCATTTATGTTATGCACGTGTTGTATAGTAGACTACGAATTGTGCTTGCCATCTTCTGCTATACGTTCTAGCAGTGTCTATGTGTATATTGCTGTACTGTTTGGTGCTATTTCGGAATGGGAAAGAAAGGAACCATAGAAGGGAAGACAAACAAGCTACTGTAGTGTATGGGATAAAAGCATGACAGACTACAGGAAGAAAATGCATTAATGCCCATTCAGCGCTTACCTTTCTGTTGGAAGAGCCGGTGTACTTGTCCGACGAGGCATATTTTAGTTCCTGTTTCAAATCCATCACCTGGAACAATAAACATGGTCTGTTTTATGGGAGGGCGGGTCAAGCACTGGTCAAGCGTCGGTAGGTCATTATAGGTGGCATGCTATACGGTCTCAACTTTCTGGGAAGAATTGGTATTGTTAAGTTTCATTTTTGTTTTTAATTGAATGTCTTGAGCTAACTGAATTAGTGTATTGTATGTTATTGTATTTGTTCACTCGGGATTGATGTGTTAAATCTGGATGCAGGCAGTTAGGGAGACCCTTTCATGAAGCAATTTTATATACTAAGAGATCACGGCGCTCTCGGATATTTCTAGCTGATTATTACGAGAGCGTAATCCAAGATATCCGGAGAGATTCTGAATAGAACGGTTGTCACTCTCATCTATTTTCACCGTTGATAATGACGCTGCGGTCTCTTAGTGGATACGAGATCTTCGTGAACGGGTACCAAGTTTATTTCTGGAATAACATGAGCCTGACCCCGATTTATTGAAACCAATTTGAGTTTGTGAGATTGTACTCAGCTGATATTCCATCATTGACTCAGTGCCGTTGAGCTGAGAGTTCTTGAGCTATGTCGAGGCAATTGGAAAAACCTCAGCGTCCGTATGCACAAACATAATTTAGTTAAACCGTAGTTTAAGGATCATACCGACAGTGGTATAACTCGTCGCTTAAACCTAGTTTAGCCTAAACTGTGGTTGAACTACGTTTCTGCATACGGACCCAGGGTCTTTTGCCAGTGGGTGATAGGTGTATTGGTTGTGTTATCCATATACTGTAGTCTACATTAAGCGGCAGACATGTGTGGTACACATACTTATGATTAATAATGCATGCTAATTGCTACTTACCAAACATAACAATATATGGACAAGTTCGATGATTCAATGATTGATTTCTGTGTTCTCAACAATATGCATAGTGCGTTTAGATACTGGTACTACCGATTTCCCATTTGAAATACCATTACAACCTATTAAATAAAATGATGCATCCATATATACATTGTACCAGAGATAACAATACCTTGCATCTACATCTGGTTTATAAATTCCATCTCATAGCTATTGTCGATAACGTCCAATTAAGTGTTGCATAACATATTATGTACATCCTAATTGGAAACCAATATTTCTTGAAAATACATCGGATTTCTTAAAGGCGAATATGACAGCATCTCTTTTATTTATGACATATACTCATTTGGCAATTCCATCTTTTATTTTGAATATAAATTCCTTTGACAATTGTTGAAACTACCATATGTTCACAATGTCTATGTACACAACTATATAGTATGATGTTAAAGACGTGCAACTTCGGGCAGTTAAAACAGTGACGTCATGTATTTACCATTTTCGTCATTAACAATATCCGTAATTCATTTGAAATAATACCCTGTCTCCTTACAGGTCTGCCGGTGGAACTGTACGGAATCTGGGAGTCCTATCCTTGGAGGTTCGGCGAAGCCTTCTGCATTCTACGCCAATCCGTGATGGAGATGACGTCGTACGCGTCGGTGCTGACGATAACGGCGTTCACAATGGAGAGATACGTCGCCATATGTCGGCCGTTACAAGCTCACCGAATGGCTGGTCTATCTCGGTGCATCCGCATCATAGTCGTCCTGTGGCTAGTCTCTGTGATGGTTGCCCTGCCCTACTCCATCCACACTAGAGTGTTCCATGAGCTCCATCACCCGATAACGAAGGAAGCCATCCCGGAGTCCCTGATCTGCAACATCCGGAAGGAGTGGCGGGGTCGCATGACGTACATGTTTCAGATATCGACGTTCTTGTTCTTCATGACGCCAGTGACTATCATCATCTGTCTGTATGTTCTTATTGGGATCGCGCTGAGGAAGTCTGGTCTAGGCCGAGGACATTCTGATGAATCGAGCTTTTCTGGAGGAAAGACTAACATCCCGTCCCAGCCTCGAAGAATTGTGATTCGTATGCTTGGTGAGTTGGTGAACAAGTCTGGTGTTTCTCAATTCCTTATCGACATTTCAATTTTTATAAAGTGAATAGTGTTAATGTTGACAAGTGATGTTCAAAGAGCCATAGTAATATACACTCGTTGTTGACTAATATAAGAAACTAACGCAAATCAAACCAATATTTGCTTTCAGTGGCGGTGACGGTTGCTTTCATCCTTTGTTGGGCGCCATTTCATGCTCAGAGACTCATGGTTCTATATATACAAACATGGACTCCTTTGTTGATGAACCTGCAGAGTACTTTATTCTATATATCAGGTATGTTAATATTAATATCAAACCCAACAAGGATGTCTGATTGAGGCGTTAACTATTTAGAATTAGAGTAATTTATCTTTAGTAGATATTGATGATGACGAAGTCGTACTCTATGTATATACGTAGCTGTCATAATGTGCGCTTTTAAACAGACCATTCGAAGACAATTACGTTATATTATTCTAATTCGTGGTATACGTACAGTATTCTTACGCATTGCTATTTGATGACTCCTTTGTCAATGGAGAGGCATTATGACATGTCTATTCATTTACAGGCGTCCTATACTTCATCAGTTCCACTGTCAACCCTATACTCTACAATGTCATCTCTCGACGCTACCGGATTGCCTTCAGAGAAACCATCTGTTGGTGCTGCTTCAAAAAGAAACCCCCTTCATCCCCTAACAGTGTGCATCAAGGCAACCCAGAAAGGTCAACACCAAAACAACCAATCAGAGCACAGAAATGTACGCACGTGTCCTTGCAAGGCCAACATGCATTTCTGCTTCCGGCGGTTTCTAGTGAAAGTGTGACCGGAACGTTGAAATCAAGATTAATTGACGCCAATTTCGACGGCAAACTCGATGACAGTTGTAATAATGTGAATAATGTGAATATTCGTGCTTCGTTTAAACATTCCTCGAATGGATATATCTCTGCTGTGATAACAGATGTTGATAATAAGGATTACTGTGACACGGCGAATTCGTTACTAAATGGCGTTCTTTTGAAGAATGGAACGGCTGTATGAGCGATTACCGGTGTAAAGGAGCTTACCGATGTGCGAGAGATTATCGATGTCAGGGAATGTGAGGAATGTTATCAGTGTGAGAACGATTATCGACGTGATACATATTATCGGTAGGAGAACGAGTATAAGTGTGTTCTAAAGGGTGAACAACTATCGATGTGAGTGAAATAATCAATGTGAGAACGATTCTCGATAAGAAGAAGAATACCGATGGGCGGGAGATTACCTATTTGAGAAAGATTATCGATGTTAATCCATGGATGGATTGTCATTATATTCCCAATTCATGCTGTGATTATTTACGCAATTCCTTTGTTGCCTGTGATTAGATGCGTTACTTATAGAAGGAAATGAAGAGGACAAGAAGACGATGAGTGAATATTAACTCACTACCGTATTTCATTTCCTAGTTAACCTATTAACCCGACTTGAACATTATATCTTGCGTTATTCATCGAAATATATGTATTGTGTATGTAATGCTATTTTAAGACAATGTTCAATATTAACATCAAGTTCAGTGTAAAGGTGTACATGTGTATATTGCTCAATACAATACTAGCTGTTGAATTACACTGGTCACAATTCGTTATGGAAGGAGTTTCCTGAGTATGTTTTTGGGCCAGATTTGGTTGAATTCCAAACGAAGTTCAAACTTTGCGATGTCTTCACGTGAGAAATGGAAGCACTTCGTGGACTTATATCGTGGAACCTGTGCATATAGCTGTATCATTCTCGAAGGAGTATCTACTAAAAGGAACGCAGCGTATAGGAATGTATACAACATGCAATAAACACTCATTATTGGAATAGACATGTATTATTTACTATCGGAAGTTTTACTGGCGCTATTCTCGAAGGATTATCTAATAAAAGGAACGCGGCGTATAGGAATGTATACAACATGCAATAAACACTCATTATTGAAATAGACATGTATTATTTACTATCTGAAATTTTACTGGCGCTATTCTCGATGGATTATCTAATAAAAGGAACGCAGCGTATAGGAATGTATACAAAATGCAACTCATTATTTAAATTATTTACTATCGGAATTTTACTGGCGCTATGCTTCGATTGTGTATGAATTCTGTTCCACAGAAATATAATAGTGTTAGACTTAGAGTAGTAATTCATATGCATGAATACGGAGTTCGTCTCTTTGTTCTTCGCATCAGTACCGTAGTGCTGGGGCGGGAAACGCCAAGTTTCTCCGTATATCGAGAACAGCCTATGAATGTTCATCCTCAAAACCCCGGCCATTATGACTACACTTACTTGACAGATCTCAAGTGGAGTGAGACATAATGACCGAGGCTTCGAGGATGATGAATGTCCAAAGTATATGAAAAGTGAACTTCGATCTATGAATCTTAGGAACATATGCAGCAATGCTATAGCGAGTATTAGGTTTAAGGAATGCTAATAATTGACATACATGGTCCTATAGGAACAATAGTCACTGACACTGATAATGTCATTATAATGAAGTATGTATTAATTAACGTTCATGTAACACCACGAATTTAATTAGAATTTTCAACAGTAATGTTTTGCAATGTTTTTTCAGAAATGTAATGATACGGGTACTTGGAAACCTTTGCTCGTTGGAATAAAGTCCAATGCATTTCGTGACGGTACATATTATATATCCAAGGTTAACACGAACGCAGATGGACACTCAAACCGACATGCTTAATTGACGAAGCATGCCGTGATAAACTAATGTACCATTTCGGTTAAATTTCCAATTAGTGTTCATAAGTTTGCCTCTTCATCTTCCACGTCTGACCTTGAGTGTCAACCATCAACCAATCTGGTGAGAAGTTAGGAGGAGAAGGATTCAAAGTTGATGAGAACCTACTGATATAAACTTCAGAATAATGGCTACCTCGTATATTTGGACGATGTTTGTCCCGGTACTTCGATAATCATATGAACATGAAGTAGTGACTAATTCTGTACTGGCAGTGATGAATACAAATATGCAGGATCAACATTTGGAGAAGCGTCCTGACTTGCTATCAGCACTGGCATGTTTGTGTGTCATAAAATAGCAATAAACTAAAAAGAAGGGGTCGTGTAGGGTTAAGCTACATATTAAAACTGCTACACGATCTCTATCTCAGAATAACTACATGAAATCAATCCACTATCAAGAAGGTGTTCATGATAACATTTCAACAACATATACAGTGTTTTCGATACATTGTGCCGGGTTAAAGTCCTTCTTGGACAACCCACTACCTCTACAGTAATGTCAGCAAACAAATATCGAATGTATTTTTATGATCACTCAGGGATCGTAGTAGGACTCAGGAAAACCTCAGGAAACCCGATGCTCAGGTGTCTCGAGTATCCAGGAGGTGTTCCATGTAGGTCATCCAATCTTCAGACGTTGCCACATCCATATATAATTGGGTGTCCTTCTCATGAAACCCGTCGACACCCGATAGTTCAGCTATCCTAATGTTATTATGCTTCTGGAGGAATACGTGAAAAGGATCTTCGATGTTTTCTTTTGCTGTGAATACAATACAGTTTGACCTTGATGCTTGGAACAAGCATGGAGTCTCATATTACATATACAGGTACAGGTAAACATTAACATTACAGAGACTGGACATTCACATCACATATTCACAGCGGGGAGAAGCTTGTATAGCGGACACTCGTAAACAAAATGTGTAGGCCTATACATTGTATTTACTGTTTAACCACACGGTGAGCCATTTTATGATTAATGTTAGAAACTGTCAGGATATCACAGTCGCATATCAGAGTTTATAATGCGTTCATGTAGTGTTCATGATTGGAAGGATTAGACTATTTCATGGTCACGACTTTCTAAGCTTTAAGGTGTGTACATGTGTATGTATATAACATGTATTATATATATACCATGCCCCGTTTCTTTAACATAGTACTATTCTGATTATTACTATTAGCATGTTTCTAAAATGATTACAAACTTACAATAAGCGCAGGTAAGAACGTACCACACCATTGTGTTTTATTGACAGATACTTCATTAATTATAATGGGGCATGGCCAACAAACACAACCTATACGTGCTATTATTTGAAAGCATTATCAAATCAATACATATATCCAATACTAAGTACATACATGAAACTTATTCCATTATATTCATATAACATTAAAAACGTAAATTCATCTCCACTTACATCGTAATATAGATTTCCAGTAAAGGAATAACAACGACCTTCATGAATGGCAACCGCCAGTTGTGACCTGGAAGTACATGAAGACAAGTGCATACGCAATATTTAGTGCGCATGGTTGACGCAAGATCTTTGGCAAGGTCAAACAATAGATTTATGCCACTTCACACCAGCATAACAGCACAGTGAGTGATACCCGGGTACCTTACATGATTTGAACCCGACACTAACCTCTTCTTTGAAGATGTGTCCATAGACCGTATTGTCCATAGAAGATGTGTCCATAGACCGTATTGTCCATAGACCCATAGACCGTATTGTCCATAGACCGTATGAAGAAGATGTCTCAGAGGATGCACAATACGTTTGATGTTCTCAGTTGCTACTGAAAAGAGACATTTTCAATAGTTTTCAGTCCCAGCAGTTTTGTTCTGTAGCCATCAGATTGAAGAGGTCTTCGTGGCCTCGAGGTACTATGTCATGCCCGTTGACCTTCGTGGTATAGAATTGAGGTGATGGACGTATTATGATATACCCCAGAGGTCTCCTCTGTGCTTAGGCTGCACATTTATAACCACGCATCCATCATTCTCAGATTGGGATGTAATAGAGCTGATAGGGTGTCATGATCAATTCAGTGCCTATTTATAGACGTGGTATGGTCAAATATATCGAATAGATTGTAACCAAATCTTGAACCTGGTGCTGGTGTATTGACCTCGATGCAATATATTTAACGCCTAATCAGCAAAAACGTTAAACCTATAAGTTTTAGAATTCTAGTCCAAGAACAAATATTTGGATCGGTTTGCAATTGCCATAGTAATATTCCACATACAACCATTGTACTATCCGCGAAACCCCGGCCAGTATGCCTACTTACCATCGGAAACTAGGCATAATCGCCGGGGTTTCAAGGATGACATTGTACATGAGACATATTCATACATATATTAGTAATTGTATTAGCAACACTACTGGTATTTGGTTTACACTATATCTTCGAATTATTCTCTTGTATTTTATCGGAAGCATACACGTCCCGACTACAGCAATACTTGTTTACCTCAACTAAACCAACTGGATACATATAGGTTCCTGTACGTGTTCTTCATTATATATCCCTACTTATGTAATGAAATTGTGGATTTAATAATTACAATATGTACTCCACACTCATGTCACGGGACATCCTCGCACCTCAGCGGTACCTTTACTTACGTTCACACTTCAATGTGGTATATATGCAGCGAGTCCTGAGCGTAATACTTTATCCCTAGTGTGAGAGGATGGTCACGGGATAGTTTAACAGAAAAATCAAGAAAGTGAAAGTAAATGCAATGTAATGTCCATGCAAATACGAACTACAAAGAACAAACGTCTACGTCAGAGGGAAACTTTGGAAGAGCAATGTATCAGTCGTAGTGGATTCTGGAAGAAGAAGTTTAAGCAAACATCCTTTGATATCGATTTGGGTTTCCTGCATGAACAGAGGAAGTTCCACGTAAATACAAAAGGAACGGAACTCAATGAATACACGTGGAGCAATCAGTCACGCAAATATTGCATAGTTGTTCAACAAATATCAACAACGGTGGCGTAAATGAAAGCTGCATGTTAGTTTCGAAATCAGTGGCATGAAGAAATACAAACTTCGTAAAAGATAAATTGGTGTCTTGTTTACTCAACTTTTATAACTATTTTTTTTCTTTCAAATATGTCTTTCTGTATGTCTATGTCCGTCCAGCTGTCTTAGATATTACGCTTGCTCTATATCTATAACTTATTACGAAGTTGTATGTTTCAAAATAGAACTAACACTATTTAAATAGGCAGGTAATGTATGCGTAGCCGTGCTTTAACGATACAGAAAGAGCACCTGCGGTATTTTCTTCCAAATAATTTCTACACAGCGATGAATGGACATGTGTAATAAGAAGGAGAACTGATGTTAGCACAACGACGTGAAGCTGCGCTATATTCTAATTTAAGCGGTTTTAAATTTGCAATTGTCGAATTGAAAAGTTGACAGTGGCACAGAAAACGCAATACAAAAATAATCACTTGCAATCGAACATAAACTAAATTAAAACTTACGTGATGTTGCACAATAGTCTAATCTCAAAAGGTTTATGTTTTTAAATCGCTAACCAAGTGAAATTAAAGGTCCAAATTGGCACACAAAATGAACAGTATTTGAATGTTTCTTGACTAATTTGGATCCATTCTTATATCACCTCAAAGCGTTATAGTATGCTAAATTGTTAATGCAATGGACAAATATACGACATTACTCGTGTGAGAACGTACACACAATTACATCCTTCAAGAAGGAAACACGTTATCCAAGATAATTTTTTTAGCCACGATGACTCCCATAAGTGCAATATGTGTACGATTGCGATCAGAAACATTAATAATGCCTCTTCGTGAAGAATGAATATGGATCCTCACTCACGCGCTCGTTCCCCCAGCACGATACTCACCATATCAGCCAAATGCATCTTACTTGTCCATCCTTTAATAGTTCACTAAGGACAGTGTAATTATTCATGTTCTATGGGCAGGTTTCCGTTATATTTTATCTCTACTGTTTTTGTGTGTGCGCGCGTGTGTGTGTATGTGTGTGTGTGTGTGTGTGCGCGCGCGCGTGTGTGTCTGTTCGTGTGCGTGTATTTAAATACTAGAAATAACAACCTAATGCTTATTTACAGATTTCTCACGAACTTAAATACTTCATATTATTCCGTCGTATAGAAACAGTAATGTGCTTATGTTTTTCTCGTTTTATTAAACAGAGACATTATTCCACGATTCTCCATGGCAACGAATTGTGAAAAAATCACATAAAAGCGTGCATGCGAGTAATTATCAGGGAATGCAGTCACATATTCGCGAACTGGTGTCTTATCTAAATGTACCGTGATTAAGCGCTAGGTATCTTGCAGCGACTTACATCACGGGAACCAAAATAGCCAAGTTTTATTACAGGAAAGAACATTTAATGTAGTTCGTGTAAGTGCTATCCTGTATACATGCATAGCGTCAACTGACAACTTTACTGAAAGTATGTAGGCACTACATGCGCTTGCGTGTTCACAGATAATATCGGTAGGTGTTCTGGGCATATTTGGAATCGGGGTTAAAGAGAGCATTGCTGTTTATTCTGAGTAAATTGTAAATACAATAAACGCTACTACTAGCTCATTTGGAAATGATAATAATAATAATAATAATAATAATAATAATAATAATAATAGTAGGAGTAGTAGTAGTAGTAGTAGTAGTAATAATAATACAGGTACTACTACTACTACCACCACCACCACTACTACTACGACTACTAAAAATAATAATAATATTATACATGGTATTATTGGCTACGAGAGTTACAGGGTCCCCCATATGATAAATGTTATTGAAAGGTATA
>JAUTBV010106943.1:0-14856 GCA_032361325.1 Lepetodrilus fucensis
GCACAGATAGGCTACTTCATCTTCTTTGCTACAAGTGCCAGTGGCATCACAAGCTTTCTACACTATAATATCGTATCATGTATCGTATCGTGACCTGTGAATCGCAATACGTATCGTATCGTAAGAAAGTGTATTGTTGCAGGCCTAGTAATTTCCTGTTGATTTTTATTGTAGTGAAAGATTCCCGCTGTGACGTAAAACAATAATTCATTCATTGTATTATTTGTTTGGGATGTGTTAGTATTTCATGGTGTTGTCGTCTCAGGGTGAAGAGGCTATGGAAACTGACAGCAGTGAGCCGAAGAAGGAGAAGGATGACAAAGAGGAAGGCGATAAGGATAAGGAAGAGAAAGAAAAGGAGAAAGAGGAAGAGAAAGAGAAGGAAAAAGAGAAAGACAAGGAGGAAGAAGCTAAGGAGCCTGAGGACAAAACTGAGACGATCGACAAGGAAAAGGATGACGAGGAAGATAAGGAGAAAGTAAAAGAAAAGGTAAGGTTTCGGTTCTAGTGTCCACATACACCATGTACCTTGTATTGTTATTGTTATTATTGCTTATTATCTTGTTATTTTTGCTAGTTTTTATTTTAATTAATTATTTTATTTTTGTATGCGATAGATCATATTTTATTATTTTACATTTATCACCACATATTTACACTTTTGATAGAACCATAATCTGCCATGTAAAGTTGTTACTTTTTTTGTCCAGTAATCTAGCCTTTTCTTTCCAATGCAGAGTGATGGTGATGCTGAGAAGACAGACAAGGACAAGGAGGAGGAAAGCAAGGAAGGAAGCACAGAGGAAGGAGAGAAGAAGCCGTGCACTACACTGGTCAAGCTGCCCGACGGCAAGGAAGGGAACATATCCACTGCCGCCGCTTCAGCACTAGCTGCCGCCGCCGTCAAGTCTAAGGTAAGCAACCACGATG
This sequence comes from Lepetodrilus fucensis, assembly GCA_032361325.1. Lineage (NCBI taxonomy): Eukaryota > Metazoa > Mollusca > Gastropoda > Lepetellida > Lepetodrilidae > Lepetodrilus > Lepetodrilus fucensis. Next base: position 931 of record JAUTBV010106943.1, read on the forward strand.
TAGCACTGCTGGGTACTCTTATTTCACCAGGGTAGTGCTCCTTTCTAGCTGTCCTGTCTGTACTTTCTGTCCGACGCATACGCAGTTACCAAGGATCAACCCTGCACAGTTTAACTGCGCATGCGTCGGACAGAAAGTATAGGCACAAATAGCTAGAAAGGAGCAGCCCCCAGATGGTTAGACATGTGTAACCTACCAAGGGCAGATGGTAGTACATTGAAATAAAAATATTAAAAAATAAAATGTAAATAAAATATTTCTTTTTACATTTTTTGTTGTTGTACATTGCAGCACCTGGCAGCCGTGGAGGAGAGAAAGATCAAGAGTCTGGTGGCGCTCCTGGTGGAGACGCAGATGAAGAAGCTGGAGATCAAACTGAGGCACTTTGAGGAGCTGGAGACCATTATGGACCGTGAGCGTGAGGCGGTGAGTGCTCTGATGGCCGATAGTGTAAATGTTTTCCAGGCATTGGCGAGGGCTTTTGCACTCCATGGTTCATATGCACAAACGTAGTTCAACCACAGTTTAGGCTAAACTAGGTTTAAGCAATGAGTTATACTACTGTCGGTATGCACAAATCCTAACCATTAAACCATGGATTAACTAAACTACGTCTGTGCATACGGATCGTCGCAAATGGGTGAAAAATTCCCGCAGCGACGTTAAACTCCATATTCATTGTGCATACGGATCCATGGTTTTACTACAGTAGCATATGCTAGATTCACAACGTGACAACTTTTACAGCCATTTCATGAAAGTGTTCTAGCCCCGTAATTACAAAATGTTTTTTAGTACGATTTAATTCTCAATTTTTTTTATATTTTTTAACAAATCGCCATATTAAATTTTATCTTGACGATGAAATCATATCATAATCTCGGGGCAAGATCTATACAAATTTATATGGGCATTTCTCAAAAAAATATAAATGTTGTAAACATCTACAGCTGGAGTACCAGAGACAGCAGTTGCTACAGGAGAGACAGCAGTTCCACATGGAGCAGATCCGCGCAGCCGAGTACCGCGCCAGACAGATCGCCATGCAGCAGTTGGCCTCCGAGCAGCGTCAGCAGCAGGCACAGCAACAAGGAGGCGATGCCGGTAGGAACGCCACCGTTAACGTGTTTCTTAAGATTACTTTTCGTTAACTTGTCGTGTGATGTTCAATTAATGACGTATCAAAGTGAGGTGTGCTCATATACGAGGCAGTTCCGCTCAATAATATATCAAGACTTTGTCAGCAATCCAAATTTATAGCTATTAGATTAGGTATACTCGGAAAGTTCAACTTTTTCTTGCTACTGTTGAATATATCATGCTGTTCGCCATTCGAAGTGTCTGGTTTGCAATATTGATCAGAATTGACTGTGATATGGTCCATGTAAATGGGTAAAATATTCCTGCAACAATATTAATCTCCGTAATCATACGCTCGTCCAATCGCTGTGCTTCATCCTATATATCTGTGAAAGATTCCCACTAAAACACAATAATTCCACTCACTCGCCCCCCCCTGTACAATTGCTATTACTTCACTAACACTACATTCGCCACGTCCACGTCTGTTTCAGTTTCCAGCGGAGGAGCCAACGCAGCAGTCCAGAACCCCACCCTAGCCGCGGCGGTGGGTCAGGGCAACTACCCCATGCACGGCTCACCCATGCCTCCACAGGGCCCTCAGGTACAGGCCCAGCAGGTGTCCTCGGGCTCCCCAGCCCCGCCTTCATCCACCTCCCAGCCCGCCACCCCCCAGCAGCTGACCCCACCTCAGTCACAGTCACCCCACCTGCAGGGACCACAGGCCTCCTCGGCTCCTTCCACTCAGCCACCCCCCAGTCAGAGCGGGACCCCGGGGCAGTCGCCGTACCAGCAGATGACGGGGCCGTCCTCCCAGCCGACTTACAGCACGCCGTCTCCCGGCCCACAGCAGTTCTCGTCCCAGTCCCCTGGACCGCAGACACAGGGACCCCAGGGCCAGGCGTTCCCCCAGCCCCCCCCTCACCAGCAGTTCCAGGGACAGGGACAGATGTCACCTTTCCACCAAGGTCAGCAGCAACAACCGCAGCAGCAGCAGCAGCAGCAGCAACAACAGACTGGGCCACCACCACCACCACCACCCCCACAACAGCAGCAACAGCCATACCAGCCCCACTCGCAAGGTCAGCCATCATACCCGCCAACTCATTCTCAAAACCAAGCACCCTACCCCCAGCAGTCACCAGCGCCGCCGCCACAGTCGCAGCAGTATCCGCCCCACCCCCAGGGACCCTACCCTGGCTACAACCAAGCTGGGCCCTACCCCCCTCAGGGGAGCCAGCAGTCCTACCCTCCACCTCCAGCTAGTCAGTACCCCACCCCGGGCCACGGCATGCCACCCCAGAGCACTCCGCTACCCGCTTCCGGCCGAGCTATGAGTCAGCCAGGTTCCGTGCCTGGTAAGTAAAAGAGGAATCTCTTCTCTCGTCTTCTGTTGTCTTGTGACTCAACACGTACGCAGTCTCTGTACTCTTAATGTAGCATTGCAGTCGCTCGTAGGAGACTAATGTCTGTCTGGATAGCAGTTGTATGTGTGATTTCATAGGAATATTTTCTGTCTGTAGGTAGAATTTGTATAAGAAGCTATTTTCACTCTGTGTATGTAGTATTTGTAGGCGACTTCAGAAACTAGTTTCTGTCTGTATGGGTGTTAATATATATACGTAGCTATGTCCGTTTCTTCTGGCTAAATATTTGATATTAACATCTCAGTATATTAACCGTAGATCGTGTGCAATTCTTTGGTCATCCTTTCCATTTGTCTGTTTGTATTTAATTGGAGCACTTGGTTTTAACAACAGTTAGTAAAACTAACACATGGAGATGGGTCTGTAGGTTTAATCATCCACACCCAGTACAGGAATCGTCCACACCCAGTACAGGAATCATCCACAGATTTATCTTATTAACATTGTGGAGTCCCATTTCTTGCACAACCACTCTCCAATATATTTATTAAAGGTGAATTTAGTCAAATATTCATGTTAAAAAATGTTGTTGATTTACTCTTTGCATGCAGTTATCATAAAGTTATTCTATTAGAGTGGCCGATTTAGATATGTCATAAACCCTTGTCTTTCTGTATTGAAAGTTCTGTCCCTTACTCAATAATAGTACCCTGATAGTATATGATGTAGACATTTGCTACATGTCCATTTTAGCATCAACAGTGGCTGTCCATGAATGGAAAACAAAATCGGAGAAAAGAATATTCAGAATTGTGCTGATCAATAGATCAGGCCCCGAGATTTAAAAACTCTTGAGTACAATTCATGCTCAACTCAGTTTTGTTCACAAATCCCCATGTAAAATTTTAGCGTGAGCATGAAATTGTACTAAAAAGAAAAGTTTCGTAATCTTGGGGCCAGATACCGGTATCATAATTTTCATTTTATTTCACATTGTTTATGTGTGTTTTAATTTGTCATCAATGCAAGAATGGTGTACATCAAAATATCAAAGTTACATTGAACAAAATTCCAACATCTTTTTCTAGGTGAACTAACATCATTCAAATTCAATTGAGACATTTTGTGGTCTCTGCATGGCGGTAAGTGGTTACACGTGCACTTGTCTGTGTTGTGCGTCCTAACATGTAAATTGAAAGTAAATTTGATGTCAGTGATGAAGGATGTGATTTGTTTCCTATATTACTCTTCTGTGCAAATGGGTGAAAGATTCTCGCAGCAACGTTAAACTCTCATGACTCTCTCATGATAGGATGGTTGGCCTTGGTTTGTCAGTACGTTGTTCGTCGCAAATGGGTGAAAAATTCCCACAGTGACGTTAAACTCCATATTCACTCACTCACTCAGTACGTTGTACCAGCAGGCGCTTGCAGGTTTACTACAACACTAAGGATGTTGCAGGTTTCTCCTGCCATAAACTGACAACCCTTTATATTGACTTGATAATATCTCTTTAAAAAAATTAAAAAAATAAAAATAGAAAATAAATACTGTACATTTAAAAGGTGAACACATCTGCTGGCATTTACTGTTCATAAAAAGTTGTTAATGTTTCATCCAAGTCTGTATCGTTCACATAACTTTATTATTGTATCCAGCAAGGATCTTTTTTATGATTTTTCAACATTTAATTCTGGCCAAGCGTCCGATGTTATTTCAATGGAAATGTTCTGCACATCAGTAATGTGTTCACACCATTCTTGTGTTGTTGTTTTGTAACTCTAGTCAGAGGTCAGAGGTCAAGCATAGCCGACATTTACATAAAGCCATGCACTCATCTCCCGCACACTCTTGAGGCTCGCTATAAATAAATTCGTAACTAGTTACCTTATTGGACAGTAATGTATGTACCTGATAGATCCTCATAGACATCATTCTATTTTATTGCTGTGTTGTAGTAAAAACATTTTGAGATCATTTAGTAAGGGCAGATGGGCTAATGTGGCCTACTCACCTATCATCATCATCATCATCATCATCATCATCATCATCATAACCAGAAATTCCTTTGGTATATAGATGGTACACTTGACAATGTCAACAGTAGAAGCTAGGGCCTGTATCCTCGACATTTTGTGAGAAAAGATCTCTTCAAAAATTAACATAAGCAGAAACCCAGTTAGGCAAATTCTTAGTACCGGTACTTGCGAACTTCTAAGACTTACAAAGTTTTGAGAATACAGACCCAGGTTTAAAGTAACATGTACAACTTCTATATATGGACAAAGATTGATCCCATTATGTGTTGGTTTGACCAAATACCAAAATAAAAATGTATTGGGTATAATGGGGAACCAGATAACACTTGCTAAAATTGCTATTGTTACGGCATACATTTACGATGGTTGCAGTGGCACTGGCTATTATTAATTGTAATAAATGTTAGCCTATTGTAATAATACAAATGTTGTTCCACTATGTGTTGTTCAATGTTTTAATTTGTTAGAACCAAATAATATTGCATCATTTTATTCATAGGGATTCGTACCATTATTTATACTGTTTCAGACCTTTAACTTCTGTAGCTAATATGCCATTACCATTAGATGTACTTTTACTTTGAATCAGGAATAAAATATATGATCAAAATATATGATTCACAAACTATTCATATAACTTATTAGGAGACATCATCAAATATGATTAAGTATGTTATCTAGAAAAACGATTAGTTGACTCATCAACACAAAGCCATTCTTCCATTGTTTTTCTTTCAGCCAATTTATTCCAGGCGAGAAACATTGAACTGTCTGTTTCAGATTGCAAATGTCTGCCGTAAACTTTGACAACATTTCATTGTGTTTATTTCAGATTGTTAATTGTAAGATCTGCAGTGAGCATTGACAGGAACTCTATTCTATTGGCTGTTCCAGATTGCCAATATCTACTTTTTTCATTAATGTCAACACCTGTTGTCTGTTCCAGGTAGTAAATGTATGCAGTGAGCTTTGACATCAACTGTTACTCATAACCTATTGTCTGTACTAGATTTCAGATGTATGCAATGCATATTCTCATGCCATTTCCATTTGTCTGTTCTAGATTGTAAATATGTGCAGTAAACTTTAGGGCTGGCTATCGATACGGATATGGCATATCGATAATCGCTAAGTAATCCAATTCCATTTCCAGATCCAAAATTGAAAATCCAATAGTTGGTAGTTGCCGAAGCAGTAAGGAGTTTCATAATACGCAATCAGACTTTTGGCATGGACCGTTGATTTGTAATTCATTGGAATTATTAAACTATCCTTTTATTTCGAAAAGATATGTGATCGAAATATAGTAAATCCCTACTACCTAAAGCTAATACAAGCATGTAATTTATTCAACTCTTACCACGGACGGTCTGCTGCTTTGGCATTGACAACAACATTTAAATCTTTATTTAGTCATACATACATCTATAAAATATTTATTGATACCACATTTTCCATATCGATAATTGTTGTTATGTAGTTCCATCGATGATAATTGCGATTATCGATATATTTAGCCAGCCCTAGTAAACTTTGACATCAGCTCATCCACATGTCATTTTAGTGTCTCTTTCACAAGTTTCAGATGAACTATGACATCATGTCCTATTGTGTATTCCAGGTATGCAGTGAACTTTAACTTCTAACTTCATGTCCTATTATAGTGAGCATTGCCATCAACTTGTGTCCTATTTTCTGTTCCAAATTGCACATATCTGCAGTTAGCTTTGACATACGTCCTAATATCTGTTTCAGGCCTTTTTCAGATGCAGTGTAATATCTGTTTCAGGCCTTTTTCAGATGCAGTGTAATATCTGTTTCAGGCCTTTTTCAGATGCAGTGAGCATTGACATAATTTAATTTCCTATTGTCTATTCCAGATTGCAAATATCTGCTTTAACATTGACATCAATTTCTGCCAGATTATACAAATATATCCAATGATCTTTGACATCGTGACCTTATTGTCTGATCAAGATTGCAAATATCTGCAGCGAGCGTTAGCACCATGTGTTTTGACTTCAACTCAACGTCCTCCTATTGTCTGTTCCAGATTGCGGACCAGAACAATCACCTCAGGTTCCACCTCCTGCTAAATGATGAATCTCACTTCACATAGCGATCGATCATCACCCCTACAAGTCTTCTTGTATTCATCTGTATTGTTCAGGACTACTGCCAGCGTTACTCTGTGTTTTCACTGCAGTGATGTTTCCATACTTTGTCTACGCAAGAGGTGTTATTGCAGAATTACATTATGTATAACACTAGACAGTGCTCTATTTGAATCTGTACCATGCAACTATCTTGCTATATTGGTAGTGAAACATATTAGATATGTTGTGCTAAATGGCTCAAATATGGCATCCTGTGTTGTTACTGACGGGGTACTACAATTGGAACGCAACCAGGAGATGGTATGCACATTTTGTTTATGATAAGTTTTTTGTACAATTGGTTTGTACTTCATGTCTACTACTACAGTCTGTGTAAATGTACATATTAGACGAGATCAGTGGAACCTACCTAAGAACTCTGTGTAATCAAATTTGTCGCGTATAGGTGAAATATTGCCCCAGCGACGTAAAGCATTGAATCAATCAAAATTAAATTTAACTTTGTTTGGGAAATTTTGAATCACTAGGCATGTTCCATTGTCTCCAGTGATGATAAGGTTAATAGTCTTGTGTCGTACACAATACAATTGTTGTGGCATTCTACCAGCAACATCACATCCATGATTTTGACATTTTCAGATCATTAGAAATATAGTAGACCTCGCATATAACGGCCTCGCATAAACCGGACACCCACCTATTACGTACTGAATCTGATGTCCCGGTCCCGTCTAACGCTAATTACAATATATGCGTATAACGGACTTCGCATATAAGGGACAAAAATAGCCAGTCCCAATTCAATTGTGAGGTCTACTGTACATTCATAAAACATGTCAGAGCGTTTCTTGATGAACAAAAACTATCAACGTAATTGGCATCATGTCAGAAGTATTGCATTTGAATCAAGTTTACACTTGTTTGAAAGTGATTTCAAAATGTATAATATTTTTGTTGATAACATTTTACATCATATTTAAAAGTAATTATCTAATATCATAATCACTATGTGGATTCCAAATTGTCAACAATGTATATAATAAGAACTTCCACGTTGTGCATATATGATATGAACTTTTACTACCTGGTTGTGTTACTACCAGGCCTGCATTTCACGAAAGGGGTGTATTTTTACATAAATCAGGACGTAAAGCACGGAATTACATGCAACCATGCTTTACATCCTAGTTAATGTTCAGTGCACTTGTCAATTTCCAAGAAATGCTGACTATTACAAGGGGATTTTACAAAGAATTGTGCAATCCGTACACAATAGTCATTTTGTCACCATTAATCATTTCAGTGGAAACACTTATGTTGATGACCTAATCATACAAGAATGAAACCGAAACTGTTGTTTACTCACGATTGCACTCTGTACTACCTTGTACAGTGATGAAAATGGTGAAACAGTAATATTCATATCTTCTCCTTTTTCTTCTTAATTGTATTAACAGTAATCTTTTCTGATGTTAATTCAGTGTTAAATCTTTTTTTTCTTTCTAAAGTTCCCTTCATAATTTAATTTGTAAAATACAGTAGTATACTTGAGACATTCATCTAAATGTACCAATTATTAGTATGTACAATAATATCAAAATTCACAGTCATTACTATGTACAGAAATTAACATCATCTGTATTACTATCATGGAAATGAATAATGTGCTAATCTTCGCACATCTTCAGTGCAGATCTGAAGCCAATAGGTTAGATTGCTTTGTATATGCATCATCATTATTGGGTGTATTATATATATATGTATGTATGTTGTAGTTAAGTATGTGTCCAATGGTTTTGTCCACTATGCCTGTATCATGTTCTCTACATTGTGAATATCATTTTATCTACAGTTACTCATTGTGCTCTGTGCAGGTTTTTGCAACATGTGCTCCTCAATAATTAAAATATGTAAATGATGTTGAAGATGGTTTGTTCTGGGTTATTCTTGTATATAAAATGCCCAGCCTGGGCTTTCGATTATATTTTGAAGCAGTTTTCACAGGGAACATCTATACATCTGAATACAACACACACATTAAGCAGATGTTTGGCTTATTGGTATAAATGATAATTCAAAATTAATTGTTGGGCTTGGTGAAGAATTTGATTAATATGTCATCCCATGATCAGTTTGTTTTGATATATATGTTTTGATATATAGTGCACATCATTTAAGTCAAACTTGATTTTCCACTACCCATGCATGCAAGATAGCACAAGAGAATATACAGAACATTAGATAAAGTTTCAAAGTAACATATTGGTTTTAATTCAACTTCTGATATACTTTTGCAAAATGCTAATTTATATAGCATATAATAGTCTACTACATAACCATGCAAATTAAACCCCATCTCCCCTAGGGAAGTGTACAATTCCGATCTTCGATTACTACATTATACCCCTTCCCATCATTCCCCACCTAAATATTGCAGGCAAATTTACACTCTGGCGGTAGAGTGAGTTGTCTCCTCTTGTGTAAACGTCCAAAATGGCGAAAAGTTCGCTGTAGAAGTTCGTGAGCGATATCTAAACTAAGTTTGGGATTGAATGTCGTACAGATATGCCCTAATCAGATAAAAGACTGTGTAGCCATTCAAGAGAAAACGTTCTTGTTTTGATATGACATCCGTGTATGGAACCAGTGACAGTACCAACTAATACGAGGTGACGACGAGACTAGCGAAATATTTGTTGTTATGAGGCGGAGCTTATGGCGAATCTGATTGGCTTATATACACCGCCTGCAGTGCTTTGATCTCAAAGTGCCCGGAAAACATGGGGTATGCAGCCAAGGATCCATACGAAGAAAGTCGAGATGGGTCACGTGGGCTAGGCAATATGATTAAACCCATGCATCTGCGTACCAATGAAGCATATTTAAAGGGTTTGAGACATTAGACAAGCGTCTAGCTGGGGGTTAAGGATGTAGCACTGCTGTCTGAATGATGACAGGAAATCTCGCAACATGATGAACCACGTGCATTAACCACATATATACATATATATATATATATATATATATATATGTATATATATATATGTGGTTAATGTACGACGATTGCATCTATGCATTGCGCATCGACTTCCAATGTAAAGTGGTTATAGTCTGTCAGACACGGAAATCCGTACAATTTAACCTATCTGTATTTATTTAGTTCGTCCGTTCATAATGGAGGAACATTTTAGTTATTGTGATAATATATACATGTAATATCAAATGTTACAATTGGTATTCCTCTTAAAGCATTGTATTTGTATTACATGTGGCTACAGTGGACCTCTGCTAATCCGAAAAGGTCACATAATTAAGAATGCGTGTATATTTGAATATGCTTTTGGAAAGGGGGTCGTCTACACTTCAGACAAGATACCGCGGTGGCTGTCATTTCAATAAGAAACATGATCGGAAGATTTGATGACTGTGAAGACGTTATAAAGGGTACACTTTAAAATGAATCGCCTTGTCCTACTGAGATTTCGTGTCTAGCCTTGACCTATTTGACATGGTGCTTAATTGTTCAAATGACCAGCATCCGTGCTTCTTAAGGTAATCAACATGTGCGTACTGTTCTGACCAAGCAAACAAATAAACTGTAGTTAAAATAGAAGAAGGGACCTCTGATGACATTCGTCTTAAGTTTCACAATCCAAACCCAGAAGAAAGTGTCGCGTTTCTGACGTGGTCACACATACCGACACGGTACCTTTAATTCCATGAGTCTTCTACACAGGGGGCTAGTATAATGTATGTATTATTCCCACTGTATGGCTTGTCCGGTATGTTCTCTTTTGACCAGTCTTCATCATGAATACGATTAGGCCCTCCACACCTCGCAGTTGGCAATACCTTATAAGTGTTGAAGTGGTCACCACATTGAACGTTACATATATACTAGTACCCTTGTACACACATACACCTGTTAAACAGCTATATCTATATATCAATACAACAGATTATGACGGAATACATCAGTGCACATGCAACCAAAAGAAAAGCAAAACAACTTTAGCTATATAGAAAAATATATACACATATCTGTATCGTCATATTTGCACATACATTTGTATTGTGTAAAAGCATTACATCCCCGCGGCGTCGCGTTTATTAAAGAACCTTTAGAATAGGGTATGTAACCTATAATAGTGTGGAGTAATTGTACTATAGTACATGCATGCCAGACATTGCTGGTACATGACATTGTGTTCAATGGTATATTGAGCATGTCTATACAGTAGACCTCGCATATAACGTCCTCGGATAAATCGGACACTCGCCTATAACGGACTGAATCTGAAAATCTGAAGTCCCGGTCCTGTCTAACGCGAATTACGGCATGTGCGTATATAAACGGACTTTGTATATATAACGGACAACAATACCCGGTCCCAATGAGTCCGTTATATATGCGAGGTCTACTGTATTCCCAAATATACTGGTTATGTATTTATAGAAATTGATATACATTATAATATATCCTATCGATGACAACGTATATATACACGTTCAAAGGGTGCATCATGCATGAGTTTCACACACGTTTACATTAACCCAGTATTTTATCATTGTATTTATTTTGTATTATCACAACCGCTTTCCTCCTTCGTGTTGGAGACAGGAAATCCAGAGATATGGTTCGTTGCTCACGTTCTGAAGAATGTCTCAGTTTCCTTTATCTATCACGAAAGATGGCCTTCAATGTAACAATAGCTATAATCATATCTATGATCTTATGTATGAAGGTCTACATTTACGTGAATTACTATTGATAAAATGTAAAAGGTATATATGTGCTACTAGTATATAACCTATATATATATATATATATACATATATATTTTTTTTTTACCGAGTATGCAACTTACTTTCAAACATAGGCAACGTCTATATATAGCATATATCTGCATATAATAATACTGCATGATATATGATGTGGAGAGAGAGAGAGAGAGAGAGAGAGAGAGAGAGAGAGAGAGAGGGAGACAGAGAGAGAGAGAGAGAGAGAGAGAGAGAGAGAGAGAGAGAGAGAGAGATTGCAATGACTGACGTCATGAATGACTGACTTTATTTCTCATCTGTCACCCCAAATTCCAAACCTGTTTTGTTCTTATTCTGAATATCAACTCGTATAATATATTAGAAAAATGCCATACAAACCACGGATACATGTATGCTATATAACACTAGTGTATGCACATATAGTATTACAATCGGTTGATCATGCAAAACGAGCATTGGAGACATGATGTATTGATAGGACGGAAGCAGATGGTTTCACCGGTTCATTTTGATTGACCGGAACTACCGAACGCTGCAATTTACATATCTACACGACTTACTTAATATGTAGTGTCACGATTTATATCAGCCTTATAATTAATATGTATACAACTTGAGGAATAATGTGGCATTACACATGTGTATGTCTATACAGTATCGTATATAGTAACGTATATACATTCCACGAATATACTACAGCTTAATAACAGCTGTGTATATTCAAAGAATGTGTTAATATAAAACCATATATAGTTATTTCACAAGCTCTAATTTGTTCCTCTAATAGCTAAAAGTGCGCACATGGCATGTATTGTTCTCAGTTGTAATTGTCAGATTCGCTGTATATAGAAAGATCTAAGTTGAAATTATATATGGGTGTGTGGACTGGAGTAAATTACATTGGATATAGATTATATATAGACTATACATACTCTGTTTCATTTAGTTGCCATTGTTGATGTTCCATGCATGCATATGCATGTGATTCACCTAAATACAGGCATTCCTGCTAATTTATATACTGAACAAAATTAGGGATAGGTATATAGGATGGATGTTTACTACCAAATTTCGGAATTCGGAAGTTCTTGCAATGGATGCATGGTTGGAGCCTCCAGAGTTGGACGTTATTCGTTTGTTAAACTAAAGTACACCTAAATGTGTACTGTATATATACAAACATACTATTTGCATGCACTTCATTAGTTTTTGCATACCCGTTTGTCGCTATAATTATATCAATGTATATTTTAATAGAAAAATATATCGGCTATATTTGCTATACCACATGGGTGATGGGTGACTAATGATATATACCACTTTTCAACGGAGTAACTATATTAGGAGGGAGCCAATTCCGCAATCGCGCCACAGTAACCATGAGAATTTGTTTAGTTTTGACATGGTGGCGATGATTACAAGGATGATTGTTAGTCAAATTTCACAGGAGTTGAACATGCAAATATCTAAATCCCCAGCAGCAGTTTGTTTTAACTGTGTATGTATACATTCGGCTTTACGTCCATGGCAGTCAGCTCACCCTGTATACAGCCAGATTTGCCAGAGTACATATACTTGACTGTTCACCGGTATCAGGTTGAGAGTACGTGAGTGTAACAGTCAGCTATACCATATAGCTGGTATTGACGCAAACGAATAGACACCCTATACAGGTGGGGAAACGTGTGGTGTCATATGCAAGCGGTTCGAGAATGCCTCTGTTCACATGTGCACATCAGAGAATGGGTACCCGATGCGGGATGGTCATGAAGGGTAACCTTGAATAGCGTTGGAAACGGCAGCTTGGGTTGTATACTCCCCGGGGAGTTGAGAAGGAAAACTAAGCACACGCTCGAGGATAATAAGGTAGTGGGGTGGGGTTGACTTGGCGCATTAAATGTTTACATTATTATTAGTATGCTCTATATAATTACGTAATTCTCTTTACCAAACGTGATATATGCATGGCATCATTGCAAATATGCGCTTTGGGGAATCATGGGAGACAATTAATCAATTTAGCGATGATTATTGAGTAAACTTGCACGGTATATGGTTCAGAAACCATGTTCAACATCAATACAGATTACGGCCTTCTGGAGATTAATAACATATTAATTGATATCTGTCCAAATTGAAACAGTTCATGCGGAATTGTAACATTCGTGAGTAGGTATCACTTGGGGATTGTATTATTTGATCCGGATGTATTGATTGATATACATTAACGCTTGAATGATAACAAACCATCCTACTGATCTATATATTGTGCAGTGAAAATGATATTTTGTCAATGTATGCGTGTACATATCGGATGTATGCGTGAACATATCGGATGTATGCGTGAACATATCGGATGTATTGTTATAGACACGTAGATGGACAGAGGAACTAGCTGGACATGTACCGGTATTCTTCTTCCTGCAAGTTAACGTACATCGACCTTTCTTGGTTAGGCTCTCTAATATATGTTAACATTAGGTCTTGCTTTCTATAGATACTAGTTTTCGTACATGATGGGACTGAGAGAAATATAATAGC
>JAUTBV010106954.1:0-56124 GCA_032361325.1 Lepetodrilus fucensis
GCAGTTGGTACATATATACTGTCACTTGGCGAAAAGTAAGGAGTAGTTATGAGTGTAAGAGGAACAGATATAAGCAGTAGTAACAAGACTAGAAGAATGTGTTTTAACATAAATGGTCTTTTAGGTGGTATTATAGCTACTTTGCTGTTACTTTCAATTTTAGGTGTATTAGTATACTGGGCAATTGATGTACAACAAGCAAATGCGACGAATTTCTATGAGATTCAAGACCCAACAAGTATTCAAGCTACTAGCACAGATAATGCTGGTAAGCGTGTAAACAAGTAAGGAGCAGATAATGGCAGATGCATTATTATATATAATCGGTTTAGGTCTAGTCGCTATGGCGGCTTTCACAGCTTGGGTTGTTATCACTCCAGGCACACACCTATACATAGGTTAATTTGTGGTATTACTACATAATTTCAAAGCAGCTTTTGCTGCTTTGATTCTCTCAATAATTTTTACAACTTCACTTCAAGCTAATTACAATTACGAAGGTGATGGATATATAGCTGAAAAAGCATTAAAAAAACTTGAAGAGATGGGAACCGAGCTTTTTGAAAAAACTGGAGTATCTACTGTTATAGTAGCAAAAGATCATCTTGATCAAAAACAGTTTTTAGAAATTAAAGATAAGTATTTAAAAGAGTTGAAAAATCCTTATGTTTTATGGATATTTTCAAAACAGTACATGGACAGAAAAAACATAGGTATAAACCAAATGTTTAGTTCTGATGATGTTAAGGATAAGTTTGATCAAAACTCACTGTTTAGTCCTTGGGGCGGTAGTTTCTCAAAGATACTTACAGTACACAAATCAAAATCAGATCCAACCCCAGCAGCTTTTTTAAATGGTTATGGCGACTTGACAGATATGATAGCTGACTCTTATGGAGTAAAACTAAAATCAAGTCTAGGTAATGAGACAAAATCTACGATAAATATCGCAAGAATTCTCTTCTATCTAGTTACTGCATTTTTCTTTGTATGGTATCTACAAGTAAAATTTTCAAAAGGCAAAAAAAATGATTAAGATAAGTCCAAAAATATGGCCAATAGGCATAACGCTTTCTATCATAGGCGTTGCAGGACTTTGTATCTGGACTGTTAAAATTGCTCAAAGTTTACCTGTAGAGATGGATAACACATATTTTGCAGATTATAGAGATGTTGATATGAACATCAATGAGATGATAATGAAACAAAAAACTTTTGAAACAAAATATAATATAAGTTTAGAAAGAAAAGATTTTATAATTGGAAAGAACTCTGTGGAGATGAAGATTACAGATAAGCAAAACTTAGCGATTGACAATGCAAAAATCGACATTGTTGTAACAAGACCACATACAACAGCAACTGATAAAAAACTTGTACCCACTTCTCATGTTGATGGAACCTACAAGTTTGAGCCATTTGAAGTTAAAGAGCTTGGACGATGGCAAATTCAATCAAGAGTTTCTATCAATGATTTGGTTGCTTATAATAAGTTAGAGGTAAATGCTACAAACTAAGAAGTTGGTAATATATCCAACTTCTCGTTCCATCAGAGCTCGCATACAAAGTGAACTCCTAAGTGATGGACTACTACCAAAGATAATAACTATTGGTGAATTTGAAAAAAAAGCAGTTATAGTTGAAAATAGAACTTTTATAGATCAAGATACAAGAACCCAGATTTTAAATGAAGCCTCAGCTTTTTCAACTTTCAAAAAGCTTCATATTGAGCGAGAGTTTTTTACTTTTTTAAAAAACTCAAAGTTTCTATTTAGTTTTTTTGATGAACTATCTGTTGAATTGGTAGATATAACAGAGTTAGCTTCATATGACACTTATGCAACTTATGCTGAACATGTTGAGATACTAGAAACTCTGCTTGAAAGATACAAAGAGCTTTTAAGTGAAAAAAACTATGTTGATAAAATCACCCTACCCTCATTGTATAAGATAAACCACTCTTATTTGAGCTCTTTTGAAGAGATAGAGTTACACCTTGAGGGTTATCTGAATAACTTTGAATTTAATCTATTTTTAGAGATATCAAAAATTGTTTCTTTAAAAATATATATAACCACAAACAATTTTAATCAAAAAATGATACAAAAATTTAAAGATTTAGGAATTGAACTTAAAAATGAATATGACTATTTTATCGATTTATCTAAAACATCAATAATTTCATCTATAAAAAAAGAAGACAAAAAAGAGAAATTTATCACACAGTCATGTGAGAACCAGATAACACAAGTTGCGTTTGTCAAAAAAAAGATTTATGATTATATAAACCTTGGAATTTTACCAAAAAATATTGCTGTTATTCTTCCAAATAGTTCATTTGCAAAGTTACTTGATTTGCATGATGATGAGAACAACTTCAACTTTGCCATGGGGTTTAGTTATAAAACAAGCCCAATTTATCAAAAACTATCAGCCCAATATGATTACTATACAGATAGGGATTTGGAAGGAAAACATAGACTACAACGGCTTGGAATCGATATAGAAAAGCTAAGAGTATCTTATGAAAAATGGAATCAAAAATTAAGTACACAAGAACTTAAAAGTACTTTTACTTCACTTATAGAAGATAAAGATGATGAGCAAACTCTTATCTATCAAGAGGAGTTGCATCTATTTTCTAAACTATTTAACAGTCTAAAACATCAACCTTTTCATAAACTGTTACATCTGTTTTTAAACAGGCTATCTGCTAGAACACTTGATGATACAAGAGGTGGAAAAATAACTGTTTTAGAACCTCTTGAGACTAGAGGAGTAAAGTTTGAAGCTGTAATTATCGTTGATTTTAATGAAGGAGTTGTTCCTCTTTCTAGTCAAAAAGATATGTTTTTATCAAGTTCTCTTAGATTTTTGGCTGGACTTCCAACCTCGATAGATAGAGAAAATTTACAAAAGTACTACTATCAAAGAGTATTTGACCATGCAAAACAGATAGCTATCTCATATGTTGAAAATGAACAAAACCAACCATCAAGGTTTTTAGATGAGCTTGGTATTCCTAAAAAAATTAACAATATCTATGAATTAGACTCTATACTATTTGATACACATCGTCCTAAAACACACTTTCAACAAATTGACTTAGAACTTGAATATGACTTTACTAAGAGCAAACTCTCTGCTACAGCACTAAAAACATATCTGGATTGTAAAAGGTCGTATTATTTTAAATATATTAAAAAGCTTGAAGCTGTAGAAATTCCTAAAGAGGAGAATAGCGATAGAATCATAGGAATTTTGTTACACAATGCTTTAAAATCAGCTTATGAAAAAAAAGTTGCATACTTCAATGAAGAAGAACTTCTATTTGAGATACAATCTTATCTTTATCAAGAGAGTGAAAACCAAGCAAATCTTCGTTTTTTAGTTGATTTATGGCTTGAAAAACTAAAACCTTTTATCGAACAAGAGATAAAAAGAGCACATGAAGGTTATAAAGTCAAATATACTGAAGAAAGTTTTACTCTTAAACTTGACAACTTTACACTTACTGGACAAATTGATAGAGTAGATCAAAAAGATAATTTTCTTGAAGTTATAGACTATAAAAGTGGGAAAATTCCAAAAGATTCACAAAAGTCATTGGATAGCTCTAGTAATTTTCAACTACAGTTTTATCATCTTTTAGCTTCACAAAAAGGCGAGGTACTGCAAAGTTGTTATTATGATTTAAATAGTGGAAAGCTTATAGATGATAATTTTTTTGATGCCAAACTTGATATTTTATATAAAAAGTTAGATGACTTAAAAGATAAAAATCAAAACTTTACAATGACCCAAGATATGAAAAAATGCACATATTGTCCATATATCAAAATCTGTGATAGGATTTTATAATGGATTTTTATAAACATTTAGCGTATGAAGCAAGTGCAGGAAGTGGTAAAACTTTTGCATTGGTCATAAGATATATTTCACTTTTATATCTAGGGGCAAAACCTAGCTCTGTTTTAACTCTAACTTTTACAAACAAAGCTGCAAATGAGATGCAAGAGAGAATAAACACAGTACTTAAAGAGCTTGAAGAACCAAACAGAAATGCGGAACTTGAAGAGATACATAAAACAACAGGTATATCTAAAGATAAAATCTTATCAAAAAGGCATAAAATATATAGTAACTTTTTGCAAAGTGACTTAAAGATTTCAACTATTGATAAGTTTTTTGCTCAAATTTTGAGAAAGTTTTCACTAAATCTTGCACTTATGCCTGATTTTCAAATCGAAGAAAATGCAGATGAACAAAAGTTCATCGAAAGTTTTTTAAGACGGATAAAGCAAAAAGATAAATATAAAGATCTTATAAAATTTGCGGTTTCTGAGAGTAAAAAGCTTGGCTCTATCTTTACATTTTTAGATAACTTATATGCCAAAGATGGGGAACTTAAAAATATCACTTTAAAAGAGAGAAATCCAAATAATGAGAGAGAGATTTTAGCCATTGCTAAAAGGCTTGAAGAGTTGTTTCTCTCTTGTGATGTACTCTCAGATAGTGCCAAAAAAGCTATCGTAGTAAAAGATATGAATGACCTTTTAGGTAAAAGTTGGATTTTAAAAGAGAGTTTAGAATATCACTGGTTTAAAAAATGTTTCACTCCTGATGCTGATAAAATTTTTGAAGAGTTAAAAAAAGCTCTTAGTATCTACTTTACCAATAAAGACAACTTTTTGAAACAAAATTACATAGAACTTTATCAAATCTATAAAGAGAGTAAACGGGCACAAAACATAGCACAAAACAAGCTCTCTTTCAATGATGTAACAAACAGCGTATTTGAGTTACTTCGTGAAAATATCGATAGTGAATTTTTATACTTTAGATTAGATGCAAAAATAGACCATATACTTATCGATGAGTTTCAAGATACAAATGTCATCCAATACAAAATATTGGAACCTATTTTAGATGAGATTAGTTCGGGAATTGGTACAAAAGAGTTTAAAACACTTTTTTATGTTGGAGATATAAAACAGTCGATTTACCGTTTTAGAGGTGGTGCAAAAGAGCTTTTCCACCATGTTCAAAGAGATTATGATGTAACACTTTTAGCTCTAACTACAAACTATAGAAGTAGTGCAAACATAGTAAGTTTTGTCAATGATAGTTTTAGGGATAAGATAGATGGATATAAAGATCAACATTTTATTGGAGATATGCAGAAAGGTTTTGTAAAAGTATCTACCTCCAACGAACTACTTGAAGAGATTGTTGAGAGTACTTTTATGTTGTTAAATTCAGGGATAAAACCAAAAGATATCGCAATTTTGACCTATACAAATAGTGACGCATTTATCATCGAAGAGGCTCTACTAGAACAAGATGATAGTTTAAAAATCACAACTCAAACTAGTTCAAAACTTATCAATGACCCTATAGTTTCAGCAATTATAGAGTTTTTAAAATACTTATACTTTGGACATGGATTGTATAAAGCAAACTTTTTGACAGCTCTTGGCTTTTCATGGGATACAAAACTAGATATAAGCTCATTTAACAAACATCAAAATCTTTTAATATTAGTCAAAAATATCATCAACCATTTCAAGCTTTATAGCAACAATAAAGCACTTTTTAACTTTTTAGAACTTATCTCAAACTATAAAGATATCGAAGCATTTTTATTTGAATCTGAAGATCTTAGTGTTGAGTCCCCTTCAAAAAAAGAGGAAGGTGTAAAAATTTTAACTATACACAAATCAAAAGGTCTAGAGTTTGACCATGTTATAGTGTGTGATCGTTTTAAGAAAAAGAGTGCTGATAGATCATCATTGATATTTGAGTATGAGGATATTGAGCTACAAGATATTCATGTTCGAATCAAAAACAGAGACCACTTTGATAAACATTACGCACATGCCCTAGAAGCAGAAAAGAAACTTTCAGCAGAAGACTCTCTAAATCTTTTATATGTTGCATTTACAAGAGCTAAAGAATCACTTCTAGTATGTCAAAATGAAGAAAACTCATCCTTCTCCGTGCTTTGCCTTACAGATTCTAAGATAGGTTCTATTTTGGTGTCTGACTCAAAAGATGACAAAGAGATAAAATCAGCTTTAGAGTATGAAAAGATACATCTTGGACTTCAAGAGGAAAAACTTAAAGTTGAAAAGAGTGAGAAACAAGACTTTGAAGCAATGCACTTTGGACTTGCTCTTCACTACATGCTCGAAATCATAGAAGACTTTGACCATAAACATGTTGAAAATGCTTACTGGGCTATGAAAAATCGTTATGAAATATTTTTAGAACCTCATCGTTGTGAAGAGGTCAAACAGAGGGTAAAGAAACTTTTAGATGATAAAACATTTTGTGAGTTAGTAACTGGAAAAGTTTTTAAAGAGCAACCTATATCATTTAAGGGGGAGCTTAAACAACTTGACTTGCTTATAGAACATGAAGATAGATGGATTGTTATCGATTATAAAAGTTCACTTAGCAGAAAGAGTGAACATGTTGCACAAGTTCTTCATTATAAAAATGCTATCTCAAAGATCGTGGATAAAGATGTAAGTGCCTATCTCTGTTATGTTAGAGAAACAGAGATAGAACTTGTTACCATTTAGCAGGCAGTACCTGCATACCGCTGATATTTTGTAACTTTATAAGAAGTTTCATGATTTCAGTTCTCTCTTGCCAAATCTTTTGAAAATATTTACTGACAGATAAGTTTGATATTTCTAACTCATATCGTAAATCTTTAGTCTGTTTTTGAAGTGGATATTTTGACTTTAGCTTTAATGATTTTATCTCATTTTGTAAAAATCCTATATCATCTTTTATAGTTTTTATACTATTTTTATGATAGTCAATTTTTCGATAGATATCATCAATATTTCTTTCTATTAAGCTTCTTAATGATTGCTCTTTCATCCTATTTGCTTCTATCTCTATAGATTTAAATTTAGCATTGTCCTTGTTAAAATCCAAAGGAATCTGAACTTGAAATCCTGCAACTGTTTCACTATCATTTAGATAAACGATTTTCTTCTCTTCAACATAGACATTGGTTTTTAACCTATCTACCCAATTATCTCTTATACTAGAAATCTCTATCTTATTGTGAGAGTTTTTTATCTCAAAACTATTTATATAAGCATATTGAGCAAGTTCTAATTTATCTGCAAGTTCTATATCTTCGATTTTACTAACTATCGATTTAAGCTCTGTGTCATACTGCTCTTTCTCCATAGAATTATAGTAAGAGAGAGTATTTTTTATATGTTCATAAGCTTTTTTACGCTTGAAAAATACATCCGATGTAATTAATGAAGCTTTATGCTTTTTTTGTGCTCTTTTAACTATATTAAACATTACATGTTCTTGTTGTCTTAAAAAAGTATAGTTTATATAATTACTAATAAAGTTCATTTTATACAAAAATAACTCTAAATTTGATTGTTGATATTCATCCATAATTCTGTCATACTCTAACTCTTTTCGAAGCATGGTTTTTTTCACATCTTTTTGTGATCCTAGATAACCTCCATCGAGTATATCCCATTGAAGGCGAACATTATAAGCAATTCTCTCTATATCAAAATTATTTGAACCTTTTCCTCTTAGTGAGAGCCCACTTATCTTTTCACTAGAAGCAATATTTTTTAGATAAATTGCTTTTTTCTGCTCTAACTCACCACTTGAAATCTGTAGTGTATTATTTAAAATCTGCATTAACTCTTTATTGTTTCCAAAAAGATAATCTTCTAAATCATCTACTTTTACTCTCTCTTTTATAGAAGATGGCTCAGACTTAGAAACTTTATTAGCACTTTCATCAGATGAGCTATGTTTTAAAAGATAATAGTCTAAACCAGCTTTTTTAGCTTTTTTTATACTCTTCTTTATATTTTTATACTCAGTTGTTTCATCACATCTTACAAAAGCATAAAGCCCGTCTGCTCTGTCCTCTTCAATAGTGTAACAACTAAGACCTGCAGATTTAGCTTTTGCAACCATTCTATTTGTATCTATAGAATCCGTGGCTTTTGTTGCTAAAAGTTGTATCTCGTAGATACCTTTTCCATACATTGTTGAGATGTAGAGTAAAATAAAAATAAAAAAACGCATTGTGTATTATTTCCTTACTGTAATCGTCCCATTGTCTATGAAATTTTTACCATCAGGTGGTGCCCATCTCGCATCAGCTGGTGTATGCTCTATAGCACTCCAACGATGTTCTTTGGGTATATTAAATGTGATATTATCGATTTGATTATCATGTGTATATCCACCGTGTAGATTTAAATCCACACTCATGTTTAGATGGTGTAGATGATTTTTAGCACTACTCCATTGTAAAACAACATGGCGGATATTAGAAATATCACTGTTTTTTAACTCACTATGATAAGTTCTTGCAATTCTTAGGTATCCGCTCGCACCTTTACCTTTATTCCAACTCTTATCGATAGTTAGCCCATCAGCCAATAAATCATATCCGTTTTCAAACACAAGAGCATGTCTTCCAGAGTCCAGAATTTTTACATTCTCAATTGAACTTTGGGAAACATAATCAAATCGTACCGCATCCACTTGGAAATCTGGTAACTTATTCTCATAAACAAAAGAATATCTATTTATATCGGCATCTAGAACTTTTTGTGTAATTTGAAAATCTTTTAGATGTACATCTGTTATCATTGAGATAGAATATACCTCAGAATAAGGAGCAGACAAATCAACTATAATCGGCTTTTGTGTATATACTAAGTTGTCATTTATATTAAAATTGACTACTTTTACAATTTGCTGCTTTAGGTATGGATACTTTTTATTCCACTTTTTAGCTCCAAGAGAGTTTAAAAACTTTTTACTGTTTGGCTCTCTTATGATTAGATACGGAGATGGTATCTGGTTTTTTTGCAAATCTAGACTAAAGATAGAACTTCCCTTTGAAACATCTTCTTTTAAATAACCTATCTTTTTAACTTTTTTACCAACTACATGTATAGCTGAAATATCTGGTTTTTTAAGATGCGATATGATTTGGGTTTGCTCTTTACCCTTACCCTGAAGTGTTATATTGCTTTTATTTATGACGATAGGTTCATAGATATTGATTTTACCTTTAGGAAGTTGTAAGATCAAAGATGAACCATTAAATTTTTCGATGATAGAGTTTATAATTTTTGCATTTTCTTTGCTATATTTACCTACACCTCTGCTACTTAAATCAACTACTTGTACATTTTCATTATAGTGAATACTTTTAGATTTTGTCTGGGTAAACGCATTTAGATGTGGTATGTAAAATACCCCATGACTTATCATCAATATAAATATAAAAGCTACCAATGAGCTATACTTTATAACCTTTGGTATCACACTTACAAATGGATTTTTTATCATGTCAGTATTTGTATCACTACTTTGAACTTCCCCACCCTTAGACCATTTTTGGTTTGCCAAATCATGATAAGCATCAATCTTTATAAGTGAACCTAACCATTGGGTATAGAGCATAATTGGTAGAGAATACAAAGATACAGGATGCCCACCAAGAGAGATAACAAAAAGTTGAAATACCCTTACAAATAAAATCCAAACAATAAAAAATAATAGATAATAGATAGATTTGAAAACACCCAATATAATAGCACTCAGTATACCAACAAGAGATGTCCACATGTTTAGCTTTTGATCTAAGATAACAAACCAAATATAGATACCAGTTGTTTTCATACCAAGGGATAAGGCTCTTGAGTTATTTCGAAGAGTATTTCCATTCCATCTAAATGGCAGAGAGCGACTTAACTCTAAAAAATTTCCATCTCGACTCTCTAAAGAGTAACATAAAACATCAGGAAGATAGAGCATATCAAACTTGTTTTTAAGTAGATAAAACCAAGTACTTTTATCATCTCCCATCAAAAAACGAAACTTTCCAAATAGTGGATGAATCAAAATATCATTCTCAACCAAAGAGATAAAATCCTCTTTTACTATGATATCTGTTCTATACGCTGACAATCTTCCAGTTAGTGTCATAACCTTTCGTGAAAGTGAGTGAGCTTGAAACTGTATATGGCGTTGTCCAAATTTTAAATTAAACCACTCTTTATACCAACTTGACTTGCTATCTATAAAAGCTGATTCATTGGTAGTAACAGCTCCCAAGTTTTTATCTATTGCAAAAAATGGAAGGAGCTTTTGCAAAAAACCATCCTCCATGTAGCTGTCTCCATCCATAAATATTGTTACAGAGTTTGAATCATTTATACCAATCTTTTGATGTTTCCTTGAGATAGAACGGATAGCATGTCCCATAGCAATTCTCTTTCCATGCTTTTGATGTTGGAAAACTAAATCAATCTTTTTTCTACCCTTATATGCTTTAAACATTTGAGCTATTACCGCATCCTCTTCGTCCTCAGCAGTTGCAACAACGATAGTAATATCTGAACTAATGGTTTCAACTTCATTTAAAATAGAGCGAAATGTTTCAACACTAACCCATGCCTCTTCTTTATACGAGGGAATCATAAAATATAAATGTTTAGGATATAGCAAATCTTTTGGCAAAGCTGCAATTTTTTGTTTAAGTTTAGGATAGGCATAAAAACGGTAAATAAATGCACGAGTATAATTTAAAAGCATCCATCCATACCGCCACATGGCAAATAAAGTTAATGTTATTAAAACATAATTTTTTAAAATACCAATATGCGGATAAATAAGATATAAAAGTATTAACGCTATAGATATATAGAATATACCTACAGGGATAAAACTTAAAAGTGCAGATTTTTGTCCATTTCTATACTTCAAAATCCAAATGTCCTCTTAAAAAGTACTTTCACAATGCTGTGAGGTGGTAAAGCCTTTGCACTCTCTTCAGGCTCAATAGTTACAAAAACTTCATTTGCTTTTTTAGTAGTTGCTAGTTTGACATTGTTATCTAACTCTAAATCATTAATTTGCTTGACTACTCCGTTAAATTTTTGATTGTTAACGCTATCTACAATTTCAACCTTTGAACCAATTTGAAGATCAACTGCTTTATATGATGATAGTGTCACTACGATTTGTGGCTTATCATGAGTCCAAAGTACAACAAACGAATCACGCTTACTTACTCTATCTCCAACTTCTGCATTGAGCTCATAGATAGTACCATCAACTGGTGAAAATATACGAAACTCTTCCAAAAGCTTTTTTTGATTTAGAATCTGTAACTCTGTCTCTTCTACATTTATAACTTTTGGTAGAGGTTGTGAGTTGTTATTGTTTTGATAAACCCCTTGTTTCTTATAAAAAGCATATCTCTCTTTTGCATCTTGATAACTCTTTTTTACAGCCATCATCTCTGAGCTTGTTATAAGATGGTTTAACAGTTGCATCTTGGCATTTTGTAAATCCTGAAAACGCTCTTGCACAATCTGTCTTTCAAGAGATAAAAGTTCTCTATCATCCACAACTCTATTTGGTTTACTTTTAAAAGTTGACAATAACTTTTTCTCTTGTAATTTTGCAGCTTTAATACTCTCAAGAATTTTTAACTGATACATCATTTTCTCACTATTTAAATCAGCTAAAACATCATTTTTACTTACTTTATCACCAGATTTTAAATATATTTTTTCCAAAACTCCATCATGAATTGGATAGACAGTTTTATAGTTTGATTCTACCATTCCAACACGCTCAAACTTATAAAGTACATTTTGATACAACAAAGCTGCAATACCAGCTAACAGTAGTAATGAAAATAAAATTGCTCCTATACTTTTTCTTAAAAATGATTTTTCTAAACCTGTTTTTTCATTTTCATTTAGTTTTACAGGCTCACGCAAGGCTGAGTTTATGTCTGGTTCTTCATAAACTGCCATCAAGTCATCAACTTGATCTAATTTACCATCTAGGTGTAACTCTAGGTATCGTCTTAAAACTTTTCTATTTTTACTAGAGAGCTCTACAAACTCAAAACCATATTTGTTACCCTCTTTATAAACACATTTTAACTTAACCTTTAAAGAGATTGTTGCTTCTCTAAGTCCAAGCAGCAACCCACCTTCATAAAACTCTTGAGTTATAAAGTTTCTTTTTTTACTCTTGATACTTAAACCAGTCATAGACCAATCAGAAGAGTTGTACATGTTATCTTCAATATGAATCTTAAGTGGTATTTTAATACGATGCGATTTTCTCATAGAATTTTCTTCATAATAGACTTGGGTAGACATTTCTTTCCTTCAACTGGTAATTCTATCTATGATAGCAAATAAATAGATAGTTAGGAAATATTTTACCTTTTAAGTGTAAAAAATATACTTTTTTTTACAAAATAGTTTCAAATGGTAATAAAATAGATAAAAACTTATATCTAACTTAATTTAAGCTACATGTAAGTAACAATATAATAAACTCCCGATTCAATTAATCAAAAAGGCAAATTTGTGAAATTAACAAAAATGATAAAAACAAACGAAGTTCAAAGAGACTGGGTTGTTATCGATGCTACTGGAAAAAGATTTGGTCGTCTTTTAACAGAAGTCGCTACGCTTCTTAGAGGGAAACATAAACCTTCTTATACTCCAAATGTTGACTGTGGTGATTATGTTATCATCATCAACGCTGAAAAAGTAGAAGTAACTGGTACAAAACTAGATACAAAAATGTATCATAGACATACAGGATATTTTGGCGGAGTAAGAAGTGATAAATTTGGAGATCTTTTAGAGAATAACCCTTTAAAACTATACAAATTAGGTACTCGTGGTATGCTTCCAAAGTCAAACCTAGGTAAAGAGATGCTTAAAAAGCTAAAAGTTTATGCAGGTAGTGAGCATCCTCATACTGCACAAGTAAGTAAATCAGAAGGGTCTAAATAATGGCAAAAGTTTACGCAACAGGAAAAAGAAAAAGAGCAATCGCTAAAGTATGGATAACTCCAGGTAGTGGTAAAATGGCTATCAACGGTCAAAGTCTTGATGAGTGGTTAGGTGGATTAGACTTAATCAAAAAAAGAGTTATGCAACCATTAGATTTAACTAAACAAGTACAATCTATAGATATAGTTGCAACTACACTTGGTGGTGGTTTTTCAGCTCAAGCTGATGCACTTCGTCACGGTATATCTCGTGCACTTTCTAAACTAGATCCTGAATTTAGAACTATCTTAAAACCAAATGGTCTTTTAACAAGAGATGCAAGAGTTGTAGAGAGAAAAAAATACGGAAGAAGAAAAGCTAGACGTAGTCCACAATTTTCAAAAAGATAGTCACTATCTTTTATACAATCTGGTCGAGATTTTTCTCGATCGGATAATTTACACAGGAGTATATGTATGCAACTTCTGCTCAAATCATCTCTACTTATCATAGTTACTATACTTTTAATATTTTTAGGATTTAAAGCTGTAGAAAACAATGCAAACTATATAGAGTATTCTAAACAGATTTCAAAACAAAATGATACAGACCATGTACTTGGTGGAAAAGTAGATAAATTTTTAGAAAAACTGACCGCTGGAATTTATAACAAATATACAAAAAAACAGAAAAAAGTAGATAGATTAGAGCAAGATGCAAATAATGCCCAAGAAAAATCTTTACTATATCTTTATTATTTTTTTGGAACTATTGTTTTATTTGCTCTCATTTTTACCTTTATCGACTATGAGTTTCTAATACTCTTTATAGGCTCATCCTCGCTTGTTAGCCTCTTTTTTGGACTTACCGCCCCTCTTCTTATGATTGTCGTTTATAAGAGCCTTCCAGTAGTGGGAATGGTTACTCTCTCATTTGATACAAAAAGTATTATAGGGACTATAGAAAAACTGTTTGTACAAAAAAACTATATTATTGCTCTACTTGTACTCTCATTTAGCATCATCATCCCTTTTATAAAAACCGTTATCATACTTCTATATGGATTTTTAAAAGAGAGTGGATTAGGAAAAAGTATCATAGCTTTGATAGATAAGTTAGGAAAGTGGTCAATGGCTGATGTTTTTATAGTGGCACTTTTAGTTGTATTTTTTTCAACAAAACAAGATATACATAGTGCTCTAAAAGTAGAATCAGGACTCTACTTCTTTTTAGGATATGTGTTACTCTCTATGCTGGGCTCATCTTTGATAGGAAAATCTAAAGACTCTTAGCAAACTCAGTAAATATATACTTACTATCATGAGGACCTGGACTTGCCTCTGGGTGGTGTTGTACTGAAAATATCGGTGTATCATTGTAACTAACACCTTCTATTGTATTGTCAAAAAGATTAACATGTGTAACTTTAGCAATGTCACAAATTGAGTCTGGAACATTGTAGTTGTGATTTTGTGCTGTAATCTCTACAACTTTACTATCTTGGTTTTGCACAGGATGATTTCCACCGTGTTGTCCAAACTTTAGTTTATAAGTATTATGACCATGTGCGATAGAGAGAAGTTGATGTCCAAGGCAAATTGCAAACATCGGTACTCTTGCCTCAATAAGCTTTTTTATCTCTTTAGCTTCATCTTTTAAAACCAATGGATCACCAGGACCATTTGATAAAAACACACCTTGAATCTCTCGCTTGTTAAACCTCTCTATAAGCTCATAAGCTGGAGTATTATTTGGTACAACTTCTACATTTAGTCCTGATTGTCTAAGTTCATTTAAAATATTTCTCTTTACACCAAAGTCTAAAACAACTATCTTTTTACCAAATGACATCGGCTCTTGATACTTTTGGTTTTCACTATCCCACGAACCACTCTCATGTGAATAAACTTCTTTTGTACTTACTTTTTCGATGTAGTTAACTTCTTCTATACGAGGAGAGTTTTGAAGCTTTTGCTTTAACTCATCTTTGTCACTTATCTCAGTTGAAGCTATCATCATCTGAGGACCTTCATCTCTTACCATCTTTGTTAGATATCTTGTATCTATATCACAAATTCCAAGAGCATCACTTTCAGATAAAAATCTAGACAGAGTTTTTTCTCCTCTAAAGTTTGAGTATCTATCTTGATATGATCGAACTATCATGCCAGATGAATGTACCGTAGAGCTCTCTAAATCATCATCATTGCACCCAACATTTCCAATCTCTGGCATAGTGAAAACAACAAATTGACCAGCATAGCTTGGATCACTCATAATCTCTTGATAACCTGTCATAGAGGTGTTAAAAACTATCTCCCCTACTTTCGTACCACTTGAGCCAAAACTTTTTGCTTTTAAATATGTTCCATTTTCTAAATAAATCCAAATATCTTTAGACATTAAACATACCTTTTCTTTGAAGCTCCTCACGATACATTCTCTCAAAAAGTGCATTGTACACATCTGTTCCAGGGATTATCTTTCTCTTCATCCCATCAATTTTATCCATAACCGTCTGCTCTATATCTTCAAACTTCTGAATATAATCCTCAATCGAAGTATAGATAACATTTTTCATCAAGTTCTCAGTAACACTATATTCCATCAAACTCTCTTCCCAAAGTTTATCCAAGATAATATGTGCGACATTGCTAAAACGATCTTCATAAGAGAGTATAAAGTCATGCTCTTTTGCAATTTTCTTTTTAATCATCCAAAACATGCTTCGGCGATCAACTTGCATAAACTCCATCTCATCTTCATTCTCTTCTAAAATCTCTTCAACTCTCTGCTCTAATGCTTTTTCTTTCTCTAAATCTTCTTCTATGATTTTTTGTGCGGCCTCTTTTACAGGTTCTACCCCTTTAGTAAAAGTAGCGTATCCAGACCTTAACAAATCTATCGAAATCTTATTTGCAATATACGGAGAATGTGGTAATGAAATCTTCATGTGAGAGCCTTGTTCAAATTAAGTGAACTATATTAGCGAATTTTTGGTAAATAGTGTATTATTTACTTATATTGTTATCAAATGGTGGTCCATCTTTTAAAAGTAGTGTTACCTCAGATGCGTAAACTGGATTCATCTTTGCCATAATCTTTGAAATCTTTTTAGGAGTAAGAGTAAATAAAATCTTTGCAGCTTTCTCTCTTGGCATGTTATCTAAAATAGCAGCTGCTTTTTTATCCTTCATCTTTAAGTAAGTAGCACTAACCTTGTCATCTTTTGCTTTTTTTATATCTTGGAGTAGCTTTTTATTCTCTTCATAAAGCTCTAAAACCTCTTTTTTTGTTTTTTCAACTTTAGTTAGCGTTGCATTTAACTCATCAAGCTTAATAGATAACTTTTGGTTTTTCTGCTCCATCAAAGCCTTTGAAGCCTCTTGATAAGCCTCAAACTCTTGTTGTCTCTCATCGATGCGTTCCATCTCACGAAGTATCTCATCTTTTCGCTGTTCAAACACTTTATCACAATCAATTAAATCTGTTTTAGCTTGTAAAAAACCAAAAAACAAGGATATTATAAACAGATATCTAATCATACTTCAACCTCTGTTTTATTTTTTGAAAATAGAAGATTTGCAATCTCATCCATGTCTTTATTTTCTTGAACTTTTAGTGCATGTAGCTGTTTTTGAATCTCAGTATCTTCTAAGTACTTTATCTTCTCAAACTCTATATTTGCCTCTTTATAAAGCTCTTTTATACCCTCTATCTGCTGAGTAAAATTAACAACTTCATCTTCATAAGAGTTTTTTTGATTTGAGAGGTTTTTAAGATACATATTTGCGATATTTATTTGGGCAAAAGAGCCACTTTGAGGAGTTTTCAACTCTGAAAGTTCTTTTAAGACATCCTCAATCTGAGTAAGAACTTTTCGCTTTTGATTTTGTACATCTAGTAATTCATTCTCTATCTCATCAACTCTTCTTTTTTTTACTTTGATGAGTTGAGAGAATTTTGTCTTCATTTTCTTACTATCGTATCTTTTCTATCTGGACTAGTAGAGATGATACCAATTCTAGTATTTGTCAACTCTTCAAGAGCCTTAACATAATCTATTGCCTCAATAGGTAATTTATCATACTCTCTTACTCCCTCAACCATATCCCAGCCTTTAAAGCTTTTATAGATAGGTTTTACATCTTCTAAATCATAAGGAACATAATCTATCTCTTTACCTTCAAACTCATAAGCAACACATACTTTAACCTCTTTGAAGCCATCTAAGACATCTAATTTCATTAAAGCTATCTGATCACAGCCATTAAGCCTTGAAGCATGACGAGCAGCAACTGCGTCAAACCAGCCACATCTTCTCTTTCGTCCAGTTGTTGTACCATACTCATGTCCAACATCAGCCATACGATTGCCATCTTCTCCAAAGTCTTCGCTAGGAAAAGGTCCATTTCCAACACGAGTACAGTATGCTTTTGCAATTCCCGTTACTTTTCCAATATCTTTTGGATTTAATCCAAGTCCAGTACATGCCCCTGCACTTACAGTATTTGAACTTGTTACAAATGGATAAGTCCCATGGTCAATATCAAGCATAGTACCCTGAGCACCCTCTAAAAGTACTCGTTTTCCTTGGTCTAATAAACCCCAAACCATCTGAGTAGTATCTGCTATATATGGTTCTAACTCTTGTTTGTAATGATTTAAATCTTTTAAGAGTGCCTCATATGTAGGTATCTCTATCTCTAAAGCATTAAAAAGTGTCTTATTTGAATCAAAATAACTGATAACTTTTTCAGCCAATTTTTCTGGGTGATGTAACTCCCCAACACGATGTCCAACTCTTACTACTTTATCCATGTAAGCTGGACCTATTCCCTTACCAGTTGTTCCAATAGCTTTTTTTCTTAATCTCTCTTTACCTTGATCTACAAGTGCATGATAAGGCAATAAAAGATGTGCTTTATCACTAATAAACAATCTTCCTTTTAAGTTATCAAACTGTTTTAACTCTTTATCTATAAGATTTTCTGGACTGATAACTACACCATTTCCAATTATATTTGTAGCTTTTTCATTTAATACTCCTGAAGGAATTAAATGAAGTGCATATTTTGTACCATCAACAACTATCGTATGTCCAGCATTGTGACCACCTGCAAACCTACAAATTGCATCTGCTTTTTGGGCCATATGATCTACTATCTTACCTTTTCCTTCATCGCCCCATT
The DNA here is from genome assembly GCA_032361325.1 of Lepetodrilus fucensis. Lineage (NCBI taxonomy): Eukaryota > Metazoa > Mollusca > Gastropoda > Lepetellida > Lepetodrilidae > Lepetodrilus > Lepetodrilus fucensis. Next base: position 18,026 of record JAUTBV010106954.1, read on the forward strand.
GTAACCCAACTATCATATCTGCTTTATTCATCTACTCACTCATTTCCTCTATTAATTTATCTGTATAAAGTGCAAACCCTGTTGCATTTAAATCTCTATGGTTGTAATTTCCACCCATTCCAAGTGTCTCATTGTTTTGAATATATCTAAAAAATAGATTATCATAATACTGCATTTTTGCATAATATAAAGGTGCTATGATGATACTTGGATAATCAACTTTTTCACAAAGTGATTTTATCTTTAAAAGCTCCTCTTTAATTGTACTAGGAACTTCATCTAAAAGTGCATCAATTTGCCCTACATTTTGCAAATACGCAAGTTGACTAAGCCATGAAATATCCAAATTTAATATCTCTTCCAAATTAGAATTTTTAAATAAATCTATTGAAAGATTTAACTCTTTTGTAATAATTCTTGGGATATTAATATTTGATATTTGAAGTAATGGCTGTAATTTTAATGCTTTTAAAATTTTTGCACTATCATTTATACTAAGAGTCAAGTCACTATTTTCAATCTCTTCAACTCCAATTTGATTGACTTCAAGAGTTGGAAACTTATAAACAGGCTGTATATAAAACCATTTTTTCTGATCAAAACTCTTGCTCAATCTTTTTGTGATAATACGCACAATATCTAAAGTACTATCTGCACGAAGAGATATGATACTATTTTGATGATCTGAAAATCTTATAAGCTCTTGTTCGTTAATGCTCTCATGTTGATGATAAGAAAAAACAGGTGTTACTATCTCTTCGTAATTCTCTTGATATAAAATATCACTAGCCACAGACTCAATATATCGTTTTAACTTTGCACTTTTGCCAAAATACAAGCGACTAAGGCTAGGAATCTCATGTTCGTAAATCATCTATCTATCCAATTGTAGGTTATTAAAAGAGTATAACAAAAAAACTGTAAAATCTACAAAGCAACTCTAAGAAGGAGCAATATAATAATAACTGCTCCTAAAATCATAACTGCCTTCTTGTGAGTGATTTTTTCTTTAATTATATACGCCATTTTTCTTTTTAACTTTGTAATACGAAGTTTATCCCGCACCAACTTTCTCTCATCCAATAGACTAAAAAATAGATAAAGCATAATAAGAACTAAGAAAAAGCTACTTTCATCTCCAAACTCACGAAATAAAACACCAATAAAAGAGAAAAATACTTGAATAGTTACTAGTATAAAAACAGAGTGATCAACACTTCCTCTCCATGTAAGCATCTTATGGTGTATATGAGTTTTATCAGGATTAAATGGAGAAAGTTTTCTCTGCATACGCCTTGTCATAACAACTAAAGTATCAACTATAGGCAATGCTGTAAGTAAAAGTATAGAGATTACATTTATATGTTCTATAGCTTTAATAGCAACTACAGCAACCGTAAAACCAAGCACTAGCGAACCACTATCTCCCATAAAAATAGAAGCTGGACTCCAGTTAAAAAATAAAAATCCAATCAAAGTAAAAATCATAAGTAACGAGATAGTAGTGATAAAGCTATCACCGTAAATATATCCTATGTATACAAAAGCTGTAAAAATTACTAGCGAGATACTACCAGCAAGTCCATCAAGCCCATCTAATAGGTTTAAGGCATTTGTAAAACCAACTATTGCAAAGATAGTAACTATAAGTGCAAAAACCCATGGTAATGTTGTCTCATATCCAAACCAAGTTCCAATTGTATCAATTTTAAAATCACTAACAAAAAAGACAAGTAGTGTCGCTGCTATAATTGCTATAAATTTTAACTTTGGTGAGACACCCCTGTTATCATCATAAACACCAACTGCAAATATCATACTAAGAGCTAGAAAAAATCCATAGTTTTCATATATGAAACTCCAATGAAAAAGGAGTAAAACAGCCATATATGCAAAAAACATTGCCACCCCAGCACCACGAGGTGTGGGATTGACATGGGAACTTCTATCATTTGGGATATCAAGCATTCCTATTTTGGAAGAGAATTTAATAACCAAGCTAATCAATAACATGGTTAATGACAATATCAACATTCCATCTATAAAATTTAAATCACTCCCAAACATCAATTTCTCTTTCTATTTGTATGTGTAGCTATATTTGAAAAAGCTTTGAGACATATACTTTGGTTTTACACCATTTAGTACTAAACCAACATTATCGATGTTGTATGAAGCAACCATATCTTCTAGTGATTTCACATAATCTTTTTCAGAAAACTCTGATCTAAATACAACAAGCGATATATCAGCTTGTTTCATCAACAATAGTGCATCAGTAACAAGACCCATTGGTGGAGAATCTATGATAATATAGTCATACTCACCTCTAAGCTCATTGATTATCTCTTCAATTTTACCAACTTGCATAAGCTCTGATGGATTTGGTGGAATTGGACCAGAAGTTATAATATCAAGGTTTTTAATCTTTTTATGTTCCCAGATAACTTCTTTTAGTACACTTTTCTTAGAAAGTACTGTACTCATACCTATCTTGTTTGTTAACGAAAATACACGATGAAGCATCGGTCTTCTCATATCAAGTGAAAGAACTATACATTTTTTATCGCCCATTCCAAAAACAGCTGCCAAGTTTGTAGCTATTGTTGTTTTACCCTCATTAGGAACTGTTGAAGTTACAACAATTACTTTACTCTTACTTTCAGTCGCAATAAACTCTAGGTTTGTACGGATAAGTCTTAACGCTTCACTCGCAACTGATTGTTGATCATCAATCGTAAACATTTTCTCAGCATTTCTTACATGTGGTACAACTCCATAAAATGGTATTCTAGTTCCACTTGCTAAATCTTCTCTTGTTTTTATCTTATGATCTAAAAAGTCTCTTAAAAATGCCAACAACATTGCAGCAATCAAGCCAAGCAATAAACTAGCAGCCGCAATCATAGGCATGTTTGGTTTTACAGGTACATCCTCTTTTACAGCACGATCAAGTACACGGTTGTTAGATACTGTTGATGCTTTATTGATAGACATTTCAGCTTGTTTCTGTAACAAAAACTCATAAGTTTTCTCATTAATTTTATATTTTCTTTGAAGATCAGCTAACTCTCTCTCTTTTTCTGGAAACTTTAAAAGTTTTGTTTCACTATTGTAAAGTGTATCTTCTAGAGATCTCTTCTTTTCTCTAATACCATCACTAATACTCTCTATCGCACTCTCTAGTGCCATTTTAGTATCATTAATTCTCTCATCAATTTGAGCAACATCAGGATGTAGGTCTGTAAAAATAGATAGTGATTTTATACGATCAGATTTTGCAGTTTGTAAATCATTTAAAAGTGTCCCAAGTACTGGATACTGAAGCGATAGTGATGAAACTGCACCATAGTTACCAGTTTTAAACTCATTATATAGTGCACCAAAAGCACTCTCTTGAATCTTTATCTCTGAAAGTTGACTTCTAAAGTTACTTAAACTTGTCAAAGTTGTTTGTGACTCAGTTTTAATATCTACAAGATTATTCTCTTCTTTAAAGTTTTCTAACTTAACAGCTGAACTTTGAAGTTTTTTACTCACTTCTTGAAGTTGTTGATCAACAAAAGTCAATGCACTAGATGCTTGAGATGTTTTCTTCTCAACACTTTGATCAAGATAAACATTTACAAGGTTATCAAGGAAGTCTTTAGCACGACCTGCACTATTGTCCTGATATATCATCTTAATAATTGAACCATTTTTAGATAGTGAGAAAACACTCAAGTTATCAGATACACCATTAATCGCTTTATCTTTATCTAAAGATAAAAATGAGTAACTACTATTTTCTAACTCTCCAACCTTTTTAACTACAAGTGAAAAATAGTTATTATCAATTCTCTCAGAAAACTCATGTTGTCCACTATAAGTTATACCTTTTGACTTTTTACCAAGTAGTGAAAGAATAGACTTTTTAATACCACCAACAAATCCACCAGAATCAGGATATATTTTAAAACTGCTATCGTTAATAGGCTCAATTATAAACTTTGTATTATAAAACATTGGGTCTTTTACTTTAAGCTCTGTAACTATAATCGGACTATTTTTATAAAGTTCACCCTCTTTGTAGCCAACAGTTGTAAAATATCGTATATCATAACCAACATTTTCAAGTGCTTTTTCAATTAAGTGTCTAGACTTAATGATTTCAACTTCAGTATCGATTAGTGTAGTATCTTCTCCTATACCACCACCACGAACTACAGCATCAAGACTTAAGTCTAAGTTATCTTTACTAACTTCGATTGTTGAATATGTCTCATAGGTCGGTTGAGTAAAGTAGGCATAAGCCAACCCACCGATCAAGAAAAGCAGAACAATAAGAGAACTTAAAGCTTTTTGTTTACCAAGTACACTTAGTACTTTTTTAAAATCTCCACTTTCATCCGATTTGGACAAATTTAATTGAGAATTTTTCATACTCTATCTCCCTTTCCCTATTGTTGTTGAAAATTTGTAAAATCGCTAACATTAAATATTCGCGTATTAGTAAGTTGTTTGCCTGTGAAAAGTGCTCCCAAAATACTTTGAACTATATTAATACCAGGAAGTGCTTCAGCAATTGCCATGTTTCTCTGTCTTAATTTACTCGGTTGTACATATATAACATCATTTGGCTGAAGTGTTAAGTTACCAGAACCTAAAGAACTTACTTTAGTCAAGTTTATAGTTTTTACAATTGGACTATTTTGAGTCCCTCTAATAATCTGAATATTGTTTCTTGCAGCAAAATTAGTCATTCCACCAGTACTTGCGATAGCTTCTAGGACATTGCTCGTATCTTCTATGATATTAACTCGACCTGGATTTTTAACTTCGCCTAGTACATAAACTCTTTTATTTAAAACTTCAAGCGTAACATGTGCATTTTTGATATATCTTGCATACTCACGAGATAATAAATCTCCAGCTTCACGGGCAGTTAACCCTGCAATACGAACAACTCCAACAAGTGGTATATTTATAGTTCCATCTCTAGCAACTAATGCACCTCTCTCGTCAGCTGGTGCTACTTGAGCCCTAACATCTCTGGTACTAAGCTCTGGGTGGTTAAAAACTAAAATTGATAGTCTATTGTTTGGTACAAGCTTATGCTCATAATTATCAACTATCATAGAACTTGTATTCATAACTTGTGCTTGTGATAACTCTGGAGTTACTCCATCTGCTGTTTTATCACTAAAAAGTACATATTGACTTGACTTAGAGCTACAGCCCCCTGTCAATATCGATAGTGCTAATATTGATGCAATTGTTACATGTTTGTATTTCATACTACTGCCTTTTATTTTTGTAGTTTTAATCATTATAAAGAAAAAATATTATTTTAAAATTAAATGTTAATTTTTTTTAACGAAAAAACACTAACTTACTTGATATATATTACTTTCTACACACTTTAGTTAAAAATGTAACTTTTAAAATGATAATAATCACTTATTCTATAATTAAATATATTAACAAATACTTTAAATTAATGAAATTAATAAAAGTATTTTCTTAAATAAGGGTTATTTCAACTAAAAGCTCCATTTCAAAAGTAATTTTTAATACTTTTGCACTCTCTAATTTGTTAAAACCATTTGCAAAAGTAAAATCGTCCAATTGTAAATTTTTTGAACCCTTAATTGATAATATTACATCTTTTGTGATGATTTTATCATTTTCTATACTTATCTTACCTACATTAGGATGAAAGTGCATATAAGAAACAGCTTTATGATCAGTATTATGCTTATTTAAGAGTATATCTTTTATGGAGATACTCTTAAAATCTGTATTAAACTCTCGTTGATGGATAATTCCTATCTTTTTATATCCATCATGAGAAGCTATTATAGAATTGTTCTCTTCTTTTAAAGAGACGATATTGGCACGATTTGCTACACGAAAACTTGACCAAACTTCAGATTGTTCTAAATCTGCTATTTTTACTGTATTGTGAGAGCTTGTTTGCCTCTCTAATAATCGTCTATCATTTGTCTCATAAGTTGATATACCAGTATCAACGATAAATGGCTTATCAGATATTTGTAGCTCAAAATTAAAAGTATCACTATGTGCATGTCCTGGAATATAAGAAGGTCCTATTTTACCAACATCAACTCTTAACTCATAATTTTCATTGTTAACCACTCTATATCCACTCTCTTTAAGTGGTATCAACTCTTTCTTCGCAACACCCAACCTCTTAGCATAAGCAAAAAGCATCTGTGTTGTTGGTGCTATAGAGTCACTACTATCATTAAAATGAGGAATTGATCCATCTTTATAACTTATCTGCTCTAGCCACGAAAGCATAACTATAGCTTTATCTACAAGAGTAGTATTTAACTTTTCATCTTTTAAATTGTTATTGTTTTGCACTAAATTTATACAATCCAAAATTCTATATAACATGAGTTGATGATACATAGGAGTTAACTCATAATGTGCACCATCTGAGAGTATCTCTTCTTCTAGCTCAGCCAAAAGTATCTCTTTTGCTTTTTTAAATAAAACATCATCATTAAAGTAGTAAGACCCAAAAAGAAGTGAAAAACCATTTTCCAAGAGGTGATTTCCAAGTATGTGATACTCCAAAGTATCTAACAGTACATAATACTGAGCATACAAAGAGTCATCAACTACTTTATTTTTTATCTGATGATTGGATAAAAATTTTATCCAATTTATCCCACGAAGAGAGTTAGGGAAAGGCTCTAATCCATCTTTTGAATTACTAATATTATCAACAAAATTATTGATAAGCTCTAAACCAACTTCTTTTTCAAAACCTTCTTGATTAAGATACTCAAAATAGTTTAGATTATATACCCAAAGTTTTCCATGTTGTGAAAAATTCCAATCAATACCATCTTCAAAAGAGTGTGATAAATTTAAAAAATTAAAGCTTTTATAATTAAAACTTTTATAACTATCTATACTCTCTACAAACTTTAACGCATATGGACTTGAGGGTTTTGTAAGATTATATGAAAACTTTGTAGCTTTTCGATATTTTGAGCGAAGCATATAAAAAAGTCTATACTTTATCTGTGTGGACTTCATATATTTTAATGTGTGAAAATAGCGTAAATATTTATTCAAAAAAATTCCTAAACATTTACTTTTTCTTTGTATAACTTCATGTATTGTTCTGTACATTTTTGAATCGTATAATGATTATTATAGTGTTCTATCAATGACTCTTTACTTATACTATCTTCTAAAACAACTCTTTTAAGTGCCTCTTTATACGAATCAACACTCATATCTTTTGAAAGATATCCAATAGTAGAATCACTAACAACATCAGGAATACCACCAACAGGGGTTGAAACAGTTGGGATACCAACAGACATGGCTTCTATGATAGCCATAGGAAGTCCCTCATAGGTAGAAGAGAAACAAAGAGCATCAGACTCTAAAAGATAATCAGATACATTACCCTTTTCGCCTAACAAATGTATTCGACTTGGAGTTTTTATCTTATCTTGACACTTTTTTGCATAATCAGGAACGATATCTAAAGAACCCAAAATCAAAAGATGAGCATCAACGCCCTCTTTTATCATTGCCTCAAAAGCATCAATCAATAACTCTTGATTTTTAACAGGATAAAATCTTCCAATACTTACAAAAATCTTCGTATCTTCATCTTTTTTCAATGTATCAATAAACTGTTTTGTCTCATCAAACTCTGATGTTTTTTCAAGTCTTTGTGCTCCATTATCAATCTTTACATCATGTTTTTGTCCATAAAGATTAAGAGCTGATTTTAAAACTTGATCACTTATAGAAACTGGAGTAAAATTAAAATAATCATATAAAAATTTATAAACTTTTAGCCTACTCTTTGTTGTCTCTTTGTGTGCAACACTATGGATAGTATGAATATTTGGCTTTCTATACAGTAGCAAACCAAGTGCAGAAAATATTTGTGCTCTAGTATGTGTATGAGTAATATCAGGCTTTATAGAAAAAATCATTTTTATAATCTTAAATGCAATAAATGGACTTTTTCCCTGCTTATCCAAAGAGATAAATTTTACTTTTGGACTTATCTTATGATGCATAATTTTTTGTCCATCATTTAACTTCTCAATTGAACATAGTATCACTTCATTTTCACTATCTTCAGCCAATTCATTACAAACATCTATACAAAACTTCTGTGCACCACCTGTATACATATCTGGTGAAATATGGAGTATTTTCATGCGGTAGAACCTTTTTTGATGTTAGTAGCTCGTTCAATAATTTTACGAGTCTGTTTAAAAGAGTCAAACATAGAAAAAGAGTCATAAGCATTTTTACTCATTATTTTATAGTTCTCTTCATCAAAGGCTAAAAAACCTTCATATAGAGAGTTAACATCTTTTGGTTCAACCAATATACCATTTCTATGATGGGTCACAATTTCCATAATAGGCTGCAAAGTAGTAGTAAGTACAGGAATCCCGAAAGAGAATGCTTCCATAAAAATACCTGGATATCCCTCTTCATGGCTTGGAAGAACGATAACATCATACTCTTTTAACTTATCTAAAACCTCATCAGGACTTAATGCACCTTTAAAACTTACATTATACTTCTCAAAATGCTCATTGGTATATTTAGCTTCACCAACTTTTCCGTAAACATCAATAGTATATGAATCATCCAATTTATTACTAGCTTCAAGTAATTCATCCATACCTTTAGTCTCAATAATCATACTAATAAACGCAAATCTCTTTTTGTATGTTTTAGGTTTGTATGTGTAGTTAGGATTTCTTCTGATATTTGGATGCCAATGAGTCTCTTTGTTAAAATGTTTAAAGTAATCAACTATAAGCTTTGTCTCAAAATATACAATATCAGCATTTTTCAAAGTATACTCTACCATTTTTTTACTAATTGGATCTAATGCTTCGTATTCTCTATGAAACCTACCAGCAGTCTTTTTTACACTTACTACTTTTCCAAATATTTTTCCAAAGAAAACAACAACTGGACCTAAAATTATCAACTGATTTTTTGTTGCTATAAGAAAAATATGATCATATTTTCTAAACTGCTTAAAGAAACTAAAGATAGAACCGACAAACATGTGAGGGAGATTTTTATAAGATTGCGAATTTGTATCAACAACTCCATACTCAAAATCTAACTCTGTCAAATCTTGTAAAACATTCTCTACAAAGACCAACATTCCACCAGCTTTCTTGGGGTCAGCAAGCCTTGGTGCAATCATAAGTGTCGATTTATATTTGTTATTGTTATTTATAATAGGATCCCCTTTAAATAGATTTTTAATATTTAAATGATCTAGCTTTTTATCCCCTCTAAACTTTTCAAATAATGTTATAGACATATCCATTATAAAAACCTTTTTATCTTTTTTAATCCATCAACAACAGTTAAGTTTTTTGAAGAGTTATAAGTATGAACAGCATAGATACCATCAATATATTCAGGAGTAACCTCACTAATAAACTCTTCTTCATAAATATCGGCTGTTAGCGTTAAAATTTTATTAAAATTTGTACTTCTTCCATACCAACCAACTGAATTTTGAGAAGGACGGTAAAAATCACCCTTATATTCTATAACTCCTCCAGCAGGACGAGAAGTTTGTAAACTTGAGACTACTGGATTTTGATTATGCGGTATCCACTCATCTTTTAAAAAATCTTTACAGTGATAAATATAGAGTTCTTCATTTAAAGATACCCCTTCATATTCTGCTATATTGGTAAACATCCACCAATTATCATCTTTGTAAAAAAGTGTAGTATCAACTGCCACAACATCATCCATCAAAGTTCGAATCTCTTCCCACTCATAAGGAAAGTTGGAAGCTCGATATAGTTTTATATCATTATCTTTTGAACCCTCAGGAATCATATAAAACTCTCCTTCATGCTCCATTATAAATGGATATGAAAGATGATATGGTGTATTTAAAATCTCTTTAGATTCTGAAAACTTATCAGTTTTAGGGTCATACTCTATAACAGAAAGATGACCTTTATGTGTCTTATAAACATACTCTTCAAAAAATATATAACTTTTGTCATCTTTATCCACAACAAAAGGATCAGCCCAGAAAAACTCTTTTGGTGTTGGTATCTCTCTAAAATCACTCATGTTTTGATTAAAAGAAGTATTTTTACTGTTTTGTGCAAAGTAGATTGACCACTGCTGTTTTCTAAAAAGTTTATCAAATCTGCTTGTAATATTTTTTAGACCAAGTTTCAAAACAGGAACAAGTGTTGTTAACAAACTTGGTTTATCAAACTCTTTATCTTTAAAAAAATATAGATTTTGCATTTTATCTTTTAAAAAATCATCCCTATCAAGAGCAAGCTTTTTAATATTTCGAACAAGAAGTACAAAAGACCTATTTACAACATCACTTCTATTTCTAGCAGGACTTAAGTCATGTGTAGCACAAAGGAACTTATCTACAATATAACCATTTATATCATTGTCAGGGAGTCTGTTTAATGTGATTGAAGTTGTATAAGCACCATCAAATACCTCCATAACTCCAGCTAAATCTGCACTATCTTGTGCCTCACCATATCTTAACTCCCATACGCCATGTTTTACAGAAGAGATGATGTCATATGAGAGTTTTTGAGTTGCTAAGTTTACTAAAAGATCAAATTTTTGCTCAACTACTTGTGATAAAGAGGTAAGTTTATCTAGGTTTAAGTTTTCAATAGACTGTTTTGATATATGATTTTTACCACGGGCATTTACTATCGTGTCAAATTTTAGATAACTATCTAAGAGTATATTTGGTTCAGTTTTTAAACCTAAACCAATGATGCAAACAGTCAATTCGCAACTCTCAAATGAGCTTAAAGCCTTTAATGTTTCATACTCAAAGCTTCTAACACTATCTGAATCAATCAAAACTCCAATTCTCATCTTACTCTTCATTTTGACCTCTCAAATATTTAATTTATGTCTTATCGCTTCGAATTTTTTCAATATCTAAAGCTTGCTTACAGATAATTCTCTTTCCTCTAGAACTTTTTGCAATTTCATCAACAACTTCTACTTCAAACTCTAAACCATCTCGTATAAGTTGTTTCATACCATGAATTACAGCATCTGGATCTACACCGTTATTTTGATCTTCTACAAGTACTTTTACTTTTCCAGCTTCATTTTGAATATATTGAATATTACTAATTTGATCTAAAGGTAAGTGTTGACCACCACACATAGTCGTAATAGAAACCAACCTCTTATCATCTGTAACAAGAAAATCCTGAGTTCTACCCTCTATCATTTCACAAGATAAAGCAATATCTGTTCCATCTATAAATTCAACCTCACCAGAAACACCATCACCTGTTCTATAATTGATTAAAGGCATAACTTCATTATCAAAGCCAGTTGCGACAATCTCATTGTTTACAACACGAACTGCACCATATGAGTTCATAAACTTATAATGTCCATCATTAACTCTATAAGCAATTACAGCTCTCTCTGTATGTCCATATTGTGTCATTATATCTGCACCAAAAAAGTCTTTGATAATCTTAATCTCATGGTCATAAGCAGTCTCAGATGTAAGCATAATTCCCTTAACCTTTAGTGGTTCATACCCATATAACTTACACTGCTTGATAAAACTAAGTACAGCACTTGGATATCCAAATAAAAATTTTGGCTCAAAACCTTTTGCTTTATCAAAAATCATTGGAAACTTATCTGAGTTCATGTAATTGTTTGAAATTAAAAAATAGTTATCAACAGGCTCATAATCCCAAAAAATATTTTCATCAGGCTTTGCACATTCTCTACCTTTTAACAGCAATGTCTTATCTCGATAACTATAATCAATCTTTGTGAAAAAATAATTATTATATGCTTTCTCTCTTGCTCTTGAAGTATATAGAGGTTGATAGTACTTCGTAGGAGTTGATAAAGAGCCTCCAGTATAGTAGGCTATAGGCTTTTCAACCTTATCTGTATAAAAGTCATTTAAATGTGCTTTAATATCTGCTTTTGAAATAACTGGAAACTTTTCTAAATCAGCCAATACTTTAAAGTCTGCAGATGATACACCCGCATCTTTAAAACTCTTTTGATAGTAAGGAATATTTTCTTCAGCAAACTTAATAGTCTCTAAAATTTTTTTATAAGTAAATTCCTCTTGACCTTTGTCATCAAGTGATACATACTCATCCAGCATATCTTTCTGTTCTATAAACTTTTTACCAAACCTCATCGACAATGGTATACTTCCATAAATTGAACCTATCATTGTTTTTACTGATTGTGGCATCTTATAATAAGCATCTTTGTACAGATGCAAAATACTGTCTATTGACATATATTACTCCTTCTTTTTCATTTTTATATAAATAATATCAGATATTCGTAAAATATAATTACCATTTTAGACATAAAGGAAAATATTTTTTTCATTTATGCAAAATTGTAACAATTTAAGCACCATTGATATCCTCTAACATTTTTTTACTCTGCTTTAGTGAATCAAATAACTCAAAAGAATCATAAGCATTTTTACTTAATTTTTCATAATTATTATCATTAAAAGATAAAAATCCCTCCTCTAGCGAATCAACATTTTTAGGTTCTACTAAAATACCATTCTCTCCATGTATTACAATCTCTTTAATCGGAGCTAATGTTGTAGCAAGTATAGGAACACCAAATGAAAATGCTTCGATAAAAATACCAGGATACCCTTCTTGATAACTAGGCAATACAAGTACATCATACTCTTTTAACTTTTCTAACACTTCTTCTGGTCCTAATGGACCTTTATAATTTGCTTTATAGTCATCAAAATACTCATCAGTATATTTTTCATTAAAGATATGACCATAAACATCGATAGTAAATGAATCATCCAATCTATTACTAGCTTCTAAAAGCTCGTCAACACCTTTTTCTTCTCTTACCAAACTTATAAATGCAAATTTTTTATTATATGTTTTAGATTTATACTCATAATTAGGGTTTCTCCTAACATTTGGATGCCAATAAGTTCTTTTATTAAAATGTTTAAAATAATCAACCAAATATTTTGTTTCAAAATACATAATATCAGTATTTCTTAGAGTATACTCGATAAGTTTTTTTCTAAAAAAGTCTAACTCTTCATACTCTCTATCAAATGTACCAGCTATTTTCTTTATGCTTATCTCTTTACCAAATAACCTTGTAAAAAAAACAAAAATTGGTCCCCAAATAATAATTTGATTAAAAGTTGTATGAAAATGTATATGATCAAATTTTCTAAAATCCTTTAAAAATTTTATTATAACCACTATAAACATGATAGGAATATTCTTATATATCTGTGAGTTTGTATCCAAAACTTTATAATTAACATTTAAATCATCAAAATCTTTTAAAACATTTTCAGAATATACAAGCATTCCACCAGCTTTTTTCGGATCCGATACTCTTGGGGTAACCAAAAACATCGTTTTTATTGATTTTTCAGACATCTATTATCTCCTCTTTAGATAAATTACTATGCAGTAAAAAAACATTGGACATCAATGCCATGCTCAACCAAAAATGTTTCTCATAGGCAATACCGATAGACATACCCATCAAAATAACTGAAAGTGGTATCAAACTTATCCAAAAATAGTCACTTCTTATAATCTCAAAATACCTAGTTTTTACAATAAAAAATAGAAATATAATAAAACTTAAAAAAGTAAAAATTCCAGCTTCAGCAAAAATCTTTACAAAAATATTATGAGGATCATGTCCATCAACAGCTAGATAATCTTTTAAGTATTTTGGTGTAAACTTCGCATACTCATCTAAACCAACTCCAGCAAAAGGATAATCCCCTATCATGCCAAGACCAGCTTCCCATGAGATAAGTCTTTGATCTGCTGTACCATGAGTTTTTGCTCTCTCTTGCATACCCTTAAATGCCCCAACTTTATTGAATAAGTCTGCTTGTACAAAAATAACTAAAATAATAGCTAGAGACGCTACACCTTTAAGAGAAAATATATATTTAAAAATATTACTAAATTTCACTAACATGGCATATAAACCAAGCATTCCCATAACTAAAAATGCCGTTTTTGAACCACCATAAAGCATCGCATATAAAAACAATAAATTTGGGATAATTAAAAAAAGATAGTTTTTATTTTTATTAAATAGATAAAATGATATAAACATGCCGATAAATAGATGACCAGAAAACTCAACAGGATCTACTGTTCCTCCAGAAACCCTAAATGTAAACTCTTCAATAGGATCATTAAATAGTGATATAACGGCAGATATGAAAACATTTCCCCACACCATGTAAAGAAGCTTATCCAAATCTTTATAGAAACTAAAGTATATAAATACAACAGAAATAGAAAGCACAAACATTACAGCATCCATAAACTCAAGGCGTTGCAGGAAAATTACTTGAATCAAACCAACCGTAGTAAAAACTGTGATAAATATATAAAATGCTTTTAAAACACTATTTTCAGCACCCCTTGAAAAGAATTTCATAAAATCAGGTATATTAACAGCCAAAAATAGTATAAAAATTGCTTTCAAACTAGATCCACCCAGTACATCAACCATGGCATTATCATTAATAAAGCTAAAAATCAGAGCAAAAAGAATTAAATCCTTAAACATCCTTAACAACATTTTTAATTTCCTTTCTTAAAACTTTACTAAGTACTATTCTAGCAAAAATATATTCAATTAAGATCATACTTGCACTAACAAGTGCAAATCCCCATATAGGAGACGCTTTCATCAGCATATGTACAGCAACCATAACCAACATCAATCTAACTATATTTAAAGCAAGTTCTAACTTATTAAAGTCAAATGTCTTAGATAAAAGTGTAAACATAGAGTAATAAGCAACAACTGCATACGAAAAAATCAATATAAATAAAAAGTATATAGCACGAATAGATAAATAGTCAGGTTTTATGATGTAAACTACATACGATATCAAAAATGAGAACAGTAAAGATGCTGGAAAAAAATAGTACTTATACCCATCAATCTTCTTAACATACTCAAGTATAGCACCTACATCTGATATATTGAACTTTGATATCATATAAAGTCGCATAGACATAACAAATACCATGATAAGCCCACCAAAACTAAAAGCATAACCAAGTTCCGCTAACACTTCTGTCATGTCCTGCTCTGTCAAATAGACCAAAGCATATCTACTTGTATAAATATATAGAGAATTGATAATATATGACAATGCAGAAAAAATCAAAAGTTGCTTAAATCTTTTTGTAAAAATATTAATATTTCTCTTTTCACCTATTTTAGATAGTGAATTTTTTAGATATACGATATTGTGCTTTATATTAAAAATTGCAACAACCACAAAAGGTAATATAAAGAAGTATAGAAAAATATTATCTAAGGACAGAACTTGCTCTTGCATAAAAATATATATCAAAAAACCAACCCTTATCGAAAGCAAAATTAGTGCATTAAAAAATATGAACTTAATTTTTTTGTTGGAAAGATAAACATTTTTGAAAAACATCCATGAAAGTAGTGCAAAAATAGAGAGATAAATATACTCTGAACTTAACGAAATATTTTCAAAACCAAACCAGCCTACTAAATAATCTCCTAAAAATGTTCCATAAAACATAAGAAGTACAAAAAATATAAATAATTGAAAATAGGAGTTAATATACTGCGTAGTACTGTATAGTTGGTTAAATCTAAGATAGCTTGTAGCCAAGCCAAACTCAAAGATAAAAGCAAGAATCATAACGATATTTAGAGTTGCAGAAAAGTCTGCCATCATTTTTATATCTAAACGATAAGGAATAGCTAAAGCTACTAAATAAGTTGAAAAACTAAATATCAAATTTGATAATGTAAAAAGTGCCCCATCATTTGAGAGCACCTTTTTTAATTTTCCAAGCACTTAACGCTTCTCTTTTCTTCTATCTTCCATTTTACAATAACTAATAACCTCTTTTGAATCCTCAATATCCAAATCCAAAAACTCTTTATGAGCTACTAGAAAGATGATGATATCTGCAATTTTTACTGCCTCTTGATGGTCAATTATATCAAACTCTGGGTGACTTTGAATATTTGGCTCAACTGCTAAAATATCAACATCTACAGCTTTCAAACTTTTTGCGATGTAGAGTGCAGGCGACTCTCTAAGATCATCGATATCAGGTTTAAAAGCAAGTCCCATACAAGCAACTCTAGCTTTTCTTCCATGTCTATTTTCAAACTCTAAAGCAGCATTTTTAATCTTCTCTATAACCCACTGTGTTTTATAATCATTTACTTCACGAGCAGCTTTAATAATTTTTGCATCACCTTTTGCAGCATCTACGATAAACCAAGGATCTACTGCGATACAGTGTCCACCAACACCACAACCAGGTTGAAGGATATCAACTCTTGGATGGCGGTTAGCAAGCTCTATAACTTCCCAAACATCGATACCAAACTTACCACTAAGCATACTAAGTTCATTTGCAAAAGCGATATTTACATCTCTAAAACTATTTTCAGTTAGTTTTGCCATCTCTGCTGTTTTAGCATCAGTCTCTAACACTTTACCAGAAACAAAAGTTCTATAAAACTCAGCCGTTCTTTTTGTAGCTTCTTCAGTTGTACCGCCAACTATTCTATCATTTGCTACAAGCTCATGCATAATTTTTCCAGGAAGTACTCTCTCAGGACAATGAGAAAAATAGATTTCAGTTGTATCAACACCTTCATCTTTTAAAGTTTGTTCCATGATATCAGTTGTTCCTACTGGAGAAGTTGACTCAAGTATTACTATATTTCCTGGTTTTACAAACGGTGCTAGTCCTTTAGTTGCACTAACAATATAATCAATATTTGGCACAAATCCATCTTTAAATGGAGTTGGAACTGCAACGATAAATATATCTGCTTCAGTTGCCACAGTATTTGCTACCAAGTTTCCAGAGTTTACAGCCGATTGTACAAAAGTATCAAGATCAGGCTCAACGATATGAATCTTTCCTTGGTTAATAATATCTACAGTCTCTTGAACTACATCTACACCAAAAACCTTATAGCCACGATTTGCCAAAAGTGAAGCTGTTGGAAGCCCAATATAACCAAGTCCTATGACGCAAATCTTTTTATTATCCATGTTTTCCATGTTCTATTTTCCTTTTAAATAAATCACGATTCGCTCACAAGCTTTACCATCCCCGTAAGGATTATGTGATTTTGACATCGTTTGATAAGCATCTTTATCATCTAAAAGTGTTATACACTCAGAGATAATCTTTTTCGTATCTGTACCCACAAGCTTAACAGTTCCAGCACCTAATGCTTCAGGGCGTTCAGTTGTATCTCTCATAACCAAAACTGGCTTTCCAAGGCTTGGAGCCTCTTCTTGAATTCCCCCACTATCCGTTAAGATAAAGTAAGATTTACTCATAAGATATACGAACGGTTCATAATCAAGAGGCGGAATCAAAAAAACATTATCTACATCAGATAATATCTCATTAACTGGCTTTTGAACATTTGGGTTTAGATGTACTGGATATACAATATCCACATCAGGATATTTGAGTGCTAACTCTTTTAAAGCACCGCAAATATTTAAAAACCCTTGTCCAAAATTCTCTCGTCTATGTCCCGTAACCAAAATCAACCTTTTGGACTCAGCATAAACATAACCTTTTTGAGAAATATCCTCAAAAAGGGAACTTGCTAAAGCAGTATCAGACTCGATTTTAGAAACAACACTTAACAACGCATCAATCACAGTATTGCCTGTAACGATCATATTTGAAGTATCGACATTTTCTTTTAAAAGATTAGCACCGCTTGTCTCAGTTGGAGCAAAATGGTAAGTAGCAAGTCGCCCAGTTACTTGGCGATTTCCCTCTTCTGGCCAAGGAGAGTAAATATTATTGGTTCTTAGCCCCGCTTCTACATGTCCTACTGCAATTTGCTGATAAAAAGCAGCCAAAGAAGTTGCAAGAGTTGTAGAAGTATCACCATGTACTAAAACAACATCTGGTTTTGCCTCTTCTAAAACGCCCTTAAGTCCCATCAAGATGCTACAAGTAACTTCATATAGGTCTTGTCCAGGCTTCATAATGTCCAAATCATAATCAGGTGTTATCTCAAAAAGATTTAAAACTTGATCTAACATCTCTCTATGTTGTGCGGTCACACATACAATAGTCTCAAAGTCTTCTGAGTGCTTTTGAAACTCTTTAACCAATGGAGCCATTTTAATAGCCTCTGGTCTAGTTCCAAAAACAAGCATCACTTTTTTCATACTACAATCTCCTTGATTGGGTTTAAAGTTATTATAATCACTTTTTCTTCATTTCCCATTCATATGCTGTTTTACATATAAGTTCTAAGTTGTTATATTTTGGAGTCCATTTCATAGCCTCAGTTATTTTTGTATTATTTGCTATAAGAGCTGATGGATCACCATCTCGTCTTCCTTGCATCAAAACCTCAAAGTTATTTCCACTTACTTGTTTCATCATGCTTATAACTTCATAAACAGTATAACCCTCGCCATAACCACAGTTAAACAAATCACTCTCTCCACCATTTTCAAGGTAGTTTAGTGCATCAATATGGGCAGTTGCAAGATCTTCTACATGTATATAATCTCTTATACATGTTCCATCTTTTGTAGGATAATCATCTCCAAAGATATACATCTTCTCTCGTTTTCCTGATGCTGTTTCTGCTGCAACTTTTACAAGTACGGTTGCATTTGCTGTGTTTTGTCCTATCTTTCCATCAACTGAACATCCTGCAACATTGAAGTATCTTAAAACTACATGTTTAAATGCTGGATGTGCTATAGAAGTATCTTTAAGGATTGTCTCACTCATTTGCTTACTTGTTCCATAAGGGTTTAGTGCACCAGTTGGGCTCTTCTCAGTTACAACTATCTTATCGCCCTCTTGTTCTCCATAAATTGCTGCAGTTGAAGAGAAGATAAATCTATTTACATCATGTTTTACACAACATCTTATCAAGTTTGCAGTATTTGATGTATTGTTCAGATAGTATTTTAGTGGGTTAGTGATACTCTCAGGAACAACTAAACTCGCTGCAAAGTGGATAACTGCATCAAATCTGTTTTCTTCAAAAATCTTATCAATTTCATCAAAATTACTTAAATCTGCTTTGATAAACTTTCCATAAAGAATTGCATCTTCAAAACCTGTAACTAAGTTATCTAAAACTGTGATATTATGTTTTGTATCTTCCCCTAATTGTTTTACAAGATGACTACCAATGTACCCTGCTCCACCTGTAACCAATATATTCATGCCTTTTCTCCTAATACTTTTATTTTACTAGCGTATCAACTAAATCGACCAATTTCAAACTTTGTGTCTCTCTTATAAAATTTTCTTTTATAAAGTCTCTATTTTTTATGGAAAGCTTTACTTCATTATCTAAATATTTAACTATTGCCTCTTCAAGAAGTTTTGAATTTCCAGGATTTATCGTTGTGCAGTTTTCAAGTTTATCAACAAACTTTCTAGCCTCTCCCAATCCTGCATAGATGATAGGGAGTCCAGTTGAAGCATATTCATAGAGTTTTGAAGGCATAGCTGCTTTAAACTTTTCATCAAGTTGTGCAAACAAAAGTGAACTAGAGCTATAAAAGTCTATCATCTTATCTCGTGGTACTTTTCCAAAAAACTCTACATTTGTAATTTGATTTTTCTTAGCATATGCTTTTAGAAATTTATATCTATTTCCTTCGCCAACTATATTTACCTGTATATCTTTAAGATTTTTTGCAGCATCTACCAATGTCTCTATATTTTGAGCAATTCCAACATTTCCCACATAAGTAACTGTAAATTTTTCATTTTTTATTTCTGGTAAGGCATTTAATTCTAAAAACTTACTCTCTTCTATACCATTTGTAATTTTTTCAACATCATTTTTTCCTATATTATTCTTTATCCACTCTACTTCATGGTCATTTGTTACAGATACATAATCATAAGTTTTCAATGATTGTTTCATAAGACTAGAGATTTGAAATTTTAATACTTTTGAAAATATTGAACTTGAGCTCATGTAGTCCCAAACCAAATCACGGATATCGATTATCTTTTTACCACGAACAAACATTGTAACCATAGGAATAAGAAACATTGATGGTGCAGTTGTAATTTTTACATCAGATTTAACTCTATTTGATTTTAGTGCTATTTTTCCTGCATACCAAAGCTCATGAACCGCTCTTGTATAAAACTTCTCTCCATTGTACATTCTCTGGTCTACATAATAGATATCAACATTATCTGAAAATCTAACTTTATTATTTCTCTGTGCTTTTCCCTTTTCTGTCACACAAATAACATTAACCTTATACTTCTTTTCCAACTCTTTTACCATAGCCAAGACTCTATTTGTAGCCGCCGTATTTTCTGGAATAAAATAATAAGTCAAAAAATTAACTGTTTTCATAAAAAAGTAAAGCCCTTTATATTTTTAATAATTTCATATTCTTTTAAAAAAATTTAATTAAATAATTTAATACTAGATAGTATATTAACATAAAAAAATATTTTTAAGTTTATAATATAAAAAAAAAATGTAAAAAACCGATATAATATATAGATAATAATTTAAAAAGGTAATAAGAATGAATATTTTAATAACTGGTGGTAGTGGTTTTATAGGGACACGATTGGTAGAAAACCTTCTAAAAGAGGGACATACTATCAAGATATTTGATAAAAACATTAGTGAAACTTACCCAGATTTTTCATTTCAAGGTGATGTTAGAGACCTTGAAACATTGAGCAAAGCTTGTGAGGGTATGGATTTGATTTATAATCTTGCGGCTGAACATGCAGACAATGTTACCCCACTTTCCTTATACAAAGATGTTAATGTAGATGGAGCACAAAACCTAGTTGAAGCAGCAAAAGCAAATGATATAAAAAATATCATCTTTACAAGTTCAGTTGCTGTATATCCATTAGATGCGGGAGAGAGTAACGAAGAGTTAGAACCAGCTCCATTTAATGAGTATGGTATAACAAAGTTAGCTGCTGAAAAACTCTTTTTTAAATGGCAAGCAGAAGATAAAGATAACTCTCTTTTTATAGTTAGACCAGCTGCAGTTTTTGGAGAAACAAATAGAGGAAATATTTACAATTTACTAAAACAGATTCATAGTGGAAGATTTTTTAACATTGGAAAAGGTGATAATAAAAAATCAATAGGCTATGTTGGAAATATAGCTGCATTTTTAGCCTCTCTTGCAACTAAAAAGACAACTGTTGACATCTATAACTATACTGATAAGCCAGACATGTCAGCAAGAGAGATGGCTGATTATATACAAAAAGAGCTAGGAAGAGATAGTAAAATTCCAACTGTTCCTTATTTTGTAGGTCTTATGGGTGGATATGCTTTTGATGTTCTATCAAAAATAACAGGTAAAAAATTTCCAATAAGCTCCATAAGAATTAAAAAGTTTACAGCAGATACTTCGATAGATACAACAAAGCTAGAAAACTCAGGTTTTAAACGACCTTACACATTACAAGAGGGATTTACAAGAACTGTAAAAGCTGAATTTCTTTCTTAAAAAGGAAAAGATAGAGATTAGTTCTCTATCTTTTTTACACATGTTATAGGGTATGGTATACCCGTATCAGGACTTATACTAATAACTGTTTTATCACTTTCAAGACCTAAGTAATAGTATGCTTTTTTTGCATTTTGATTTCTGTTATTAAAAGGTGTAGATGAGAAAATCACATTGTTCCCTCGTAAAATTGACGGTGCTATTGTTCCATTATCAATAATTGAGCGAACTTCATTTATATTTGGTAATCTCCAGCCACTCGCATCATCATATGCAGCACAATAACTAGCAGCACTTTGATTAATATCAATGATTTTTCTATAAGAATCTTGTGTCATTGGAGACCACATAAGTCCAGTACTAAAATCATAAGTAGCATCTGTAGCTCTACTTGTTGATATGATATGCTCTTGCAGAGTCTTTTTGGGAGCATTTATACACCTAGTAGGATACTTATCTAAAAATTTAACTTCATTAACTATTCCACTTGCCTGTGATACTACTGTATATCGTCCCTGTTCTGATTCAGCCCAAAGTGTTAAATTACTTTTTTCAAAAGGATCATCTAACATGCTTCCCCCAGAAACTTTAGAGTAATTTATCAAGTTTAACAATTCATCTACTGTAGGAATTCTCCAATTTGAGTCTTTATTTATTGCACGAAGTAGTTCACATCTATTTTTCGCATATATGTATAGTTTACTTTCAAGAGCTTTACCCTCAAGAGTATTTTCCCAAACATTACCAAACGGATCTGAAACATAACCATTTACAGCAGAAAAATCTCTAGATTTTCCACCAATATCACTACTAGCTCCTGTACTTAAAACTTCTCTATTTGGAGTAATATTTGAAGATACAGTTTTAAATATAAGATTTACTTCTTTGCTCTCTTTACCATTGCTATCGATTGCTTTAATTGTAACACTCTCAGAAGAGCCAACAGCTAAATTTGTTCTATATGTTAATAGACCAACTTTAGGTTTTAGCTCAGTATTGGTATTTTGATCTTTTTTAACTATTTTAAACTCTACATTATTTCTATTTGTGGTTAAAATAATTGCTTTTTTCATGCCCTCAACTACTGAAATGTTTTCGATAGATTTATTAGTTATCTCAAAAGAACTACTTTTGCTAGAAGAGCCTCCGCCACATCCAACTAAAGAGAGAGATAAAAATGATAAGTAAATTAAATTGATATTTTTCATATGATGCCTAAGTATTATAAAAACTTAACAGAGAGGATATCCCCTCTGTTAATCAATGACTATTGTAATTTTGCCACATCTGCTGGAGCGTAATTTCTTACACAACTAACAGAAACTTTTTGGTTTTGGTTTGCATCTGGACTATTTTGAGCAAACAATTCAACTGTTGGTTTTTTTCTATCCCAGTAAAGAACTAATCCATAGTTAAAATCTACAGCATTGTCTGTAACATGAGTAGAAGATAGTAATGACAATGATTGTCCCATTATACCAGCACTAACACCATCAGCTTCGATAAGAGATCTCAATTCATTTATAGTTGGAACTCTCCAATCATTATGTCCATTTTGATTTGCATGAGCAGTACAATACGCTGTTGCTTCTGCAGCTGTTTGTTGAGCTGTTGAAGCTTTTGACCACTGAAGACCAGTTGACAAATCATAAGTATCATCTACAGCATCTGTAGCGATAAGGTGTTCTGACTCTATCTTAGCACCTTTGACACAACGAAAGTTCATCTCTACAACTTCTTCAGTCATATTTTTACCTGTAACATTGTGAACAAACATGTTTTTACCACCAACTTTTTCAGCCCATGAGTACTGATGTCTAGTAGTAAATCCAAAATTTGCAGGAGCTACTACATTAACCTGTAACATTGTAGCAGTATTATCATTGTACGGTTGACCATAATCTATAAGATTTAAAAGCTCTCCTTCAGTAGGAAGTCTCCAACCTCTAGTCTCACACCAATCTTTTGCAGCTGAATATTCATAATTTGTTGCTTTAACAAATGCTCCAGCATCTGCCCATGTCAAATCTGTTGGATCAACAATATTATGTTTTCCATCAGCTGTCTCTGTAAATGTTCTCGCTACTGCAGTACTAGCTGCATCAATATCATCTGTAGCCTGTCCTGTTTTAAGAATTTTTATCTTATCAGCTGGTGCAGTAGTGTTAGCTACTGTCTCAAAGTTAATTGTGATTGGATCACTTTCAACACCATTTTCAGAAACGGTTACAGTAACACTCTGTGTACCAGGTGTTGCTGGTGCTGTATATGATAGATAACCCAAAGTTGCTGGATCAATCTCAACAGCTGCTCCACCTGCATCTTTAATTTTAAATTCATAAAGAAAATCGCCATTGCTATTGATAAGATTTTTTCCTACTGGCAAAGTTACAAACTTTCTCTGTCCTGCAACAGCTTTATGAGTTGAACCATTTAACGATGAATTAAAAACTGGTTTACCTGTTGCTGGCTCTTTATCACCGCCACCGCCACCGCCGCCGCCACATGCTGTAAATAGTACTGAAGCTGCTATCAACGAAACTACTGTTTTTGTCATTTTCATAAATCTTTCCTTTTTAAAGTTAAATCTTGCTTTCTTATATTAATCTGATTGTGCTTACAATCTGATTAATATTAAATTATTTTAATTTTATAGCTCTATGGTGCTGGCTTTACACATATATATGAGTGTTTTTCCGTATCATTATCTGATTGAATTGATGCTGATATTCCTGTCCATAGATTTTTCGTTAACATATAATAGTGCTTACCTGCTTCAAAAGATAGAGCTGTTGAAGACCATAAAGTTACATTTTTATCAGCTGTAATAATTGGATTAAATTCATTTTTACTAAAATCATATATCGTTCTTAATTGATTTACAGTTGGAAGTGAAAAATCACCAGAACAGTTAGCAACAGCATCTGCTGATGTTACATTATTTTCTATATTTGACCAAATCAAACCAGCTGTGCTATCTAGTTTTGTTCCATCACCTTGTACTGTGAGGTTTGCATCACTATTTGTCCCTTTTACACATCTTACAAAATGTATCGCAGTTGTATTTGTCTCAACCACATCTACACCATTTGCTTGGTTGATATAGTAATTTTTACCATCTTCCTGTTTTGCCCAAATACCATGAATATCTAAACTATAAATAAAATTTCTATCTACTATAGAGTCATTTACATCCACTTTTGTATGAGCATAGTTAAGGGTATTAAAAAGCTCATCTCTTGTAGGTAGCTTAGCCCCTAGTCCAGTACAGTAACTAACTGCAGCTGTATAATTCTTATCATTTCCACCCATACCATCAGTCCATGTGAGTTTAGATCCAACGACTTTAAGAAGTGTCTTATCTCCTCCTGAGCTAATATCTACAAAGTCTTTATCCCCTACTGGTGCTACATAAGAGTATTTATTAGCATTTACAACTGTAAACATATAATCTTTTGTACTACTATTTCCAGCTTCATCTTTTGCAACTACTGTTACCGTATAGTCTGTATTAGTATCAACACTATCTGGAGCAATAAAATTAAATGAACTTGCTGTAGGATTGCCATTTGCAGTAAGAGTTAAATTTGCAGCTGCTGTAACATCATCAGTTACCTCAATATCAACAACTTGACGCTCTCCTTCATTTAGAGTAAACTGATAAATTGCACTACTACTAAAAACTGGTGCCGTTTCATCTTTTTTACCGCTACCACCACTGCCACCACATCCATTAAATAATGCAATAGCTACTACAAATGACATATAAGTCAAACTTTTTTTCATGATACAATCCTTGTATTTTATAATATTATATAGAGTATATCGACCACCCATGGCAAATAAACACGACAATATCCTATAATTTAATTTTGTTTAAATAATATTATTATATAATTTTACTTAAATTTAATTTAGTTAAGGATAAAAATGACAAAACAAATCTCAATGGCACTAATTTCAGTAGCTACTCTATCATATCTCATAGGATGTGGAGGAGGAGGAAGTGGTAATGATTTAACCATACCAAAATCTGTAATTAAAAACATAATAGATGATTATAAAGCTGTCAAAGGAGATACGCTAACACTTGATGGGTCAACAAGTAGTGATGATGTTAAGATTGAAAAATACACATGGATGGTAGATGATACTATCATTTCTGACCAAATGATATATGAATATGCTATCAATTTAGATGTAGGAGAGCATAAAATATGTCTTGAAGTTGAAGACAAAGATGGCAAAAAAAGTAAATCTTGCAAAAATATAAATATAGTAGAATCAACCCTTGGCAAACCAACAGTAGTTATAAACAATAATGAAGATTATAAAACAAAGTGTCCTATAACCATGGACGCATCGGCAAGCTATGCTGGTACAGGTGGAAGTATATCCAGTTATCAATGGTTCATAGATGGAATAAAATCAGGAACAAATAAGATAGAGACCTTTTCATTTACTGAAGCAAAAGATTACAATATCTCACTACAGGTTACAGACAATGAAGCCAACACAGAAACAGGAAGTAAAGTCTTAACTATCAAAGACCATGATAAACCAACAGCAAATATAACAATTAGAAGTGATCATCAAAGAAAAGTCTTTTCTGCACAAAGCAATATCGATAGAACTTGGGATGATAGTAGTGATGATAAAGAGTTTTTACCACATGAAGGAAATCTTATATTTTTATCTTCTGCAGGAAGTTTAGATGATTGTAATTTAACTGATGATAACTTAACATACATTTGGGATGCTAGGATATATAAAACTAATCCCAATAATACATTAATTAATCACTGTTTTTCACAAAAGCCCGACTTAGTAAATGAACGCAGAGATTTTAATACTACTGGATTTGATTATGACTCATTTGCTACACATGCTGTAGATGCAAACTTTACAACTGCTAAGTATATATATCCTTACCCTTATGCAAATGAACATGTTGATGGTACAGGACATGCAATAGATCTTGCTCCAAGTAAAGAAATTAACACCCCATATGTATATATTGAGTTGTGTACGGGAGAATTGGATTATAATAGACTAGAAATCAAATTGACAGTAAAAGATAACTTACACAATAAAGAGACTCAGCTTATGAAGACAATTGAGATTAAAGAGGCGAATCTTACACAAAATGGGGCACAATAGGTTTAATATTTTAAGAAACAAGTCGATATTATAACTAATATAAAAATTTAAAGAAGGAAACGAATGCTATCAGGAAAAACAGTTTTACTAACAGGCGGTACAGGGTCATTTGGAAATGCTTTTATTCAGCGTTTCATAGATACAGATGTCAAAAAAATTATCATATTTTCAAGAGATGAGGACAAACAAGACCTTATGAGAAATGAGTACAAAAGCCAGAAATTAAAGTTTGTTCTTGGAAATGTTAGAGATTATGACCTTGTTCATGATGCTATGAGAGGTGTTGATGTTGTATTTCATGCGGCTGCTTTAAAACAAGTTCCTTCATGTGACTTTGCTCCACTAGAAGCTGTTAAAACAAATGTAATGGGAACAGACAACATCATAAGAGCAGCAATTGATCACAATGTAGAACATGTCATCTGTCTAAGTACTGGTAAAGCAGTTTATCCTATAAATGCTATGGGACTTTCAAAAGCTTTGATGGAAAAAACTATCATAAACCGTGCTAGACAACTAGACGAAGAAGATGATGTAAGAACAGTTTTAAAATACATCAGATACTCAAATGTTTTCGCAACAAGAGGTTCAGCTGTAAATATATTTACAAAACAGATAAAAGATGGCAAGCCTATAACACTAACTCACCCTGAGATGAAAAGATCACTTATGACAGTTGATGAAGCTGTTGAGTTATCACTATTTGCTATGGAAAATGGAGAGAGTGGAGATTTATTTGTTTATAAAGCAAGAAGAACAACGCTTCAAAACCTTGCAGAGTGTCTATTTGAAGTTTATGATGCAAAATGTAGAGAGATAAAAGTTATCGGAGCTAGACATGGCGAGAAGATGGAAGAGACTATCCTTAGTAAAGAGGAGTTAGTTCGTGCTATCGATATGGGTTCATTTGTTAGAGTTCCTAGAGATAAAAGAGGTCTAAACTACACAAATAAAGACAATGATGAAGATAACAAAAGAGATGACTTAAACCAAGATACTGTTAGACTAGAGATGAGAGTTCCTTCTCTTACACTTGATGATGTTCGTATGATGATAGATAAAAACTGGATGAAAGAATCTGATTTAGAAGATATTAAAGATCCGTTTCACGAAGAAGTATAATAGTATTATCACACCCTAAAGGTGTGATAAACTATACTAAACTTTATAAAATCACACAGGACACTACATGACACCTTTAAAAGTCGGTATTATCATCGATGATACAAAATTGGAAAAGTATAAAGTAGAAATTTTAAACGAACTACAAAAATCAAACTTCTGTAAAATAACAAAATTTATCAAACAAGAAAAAGAGCAAGAAAATCAAAGTTCAAACTATCTCCTTTATAGACTATTTAACAAAGTAGATGCAAAACTATTTGGTAGGGGAACAAGATATCTCACACAAGAATCAATAGAAAATACGATAAACAATATCAAAGAAGAAGAACCTGATGTCATCATAAACCTCAGCACTAGCCAAAACAACTACCAAACTGATGCAAAGTATGGAACATGGTCTTTTAACTACAACTCACTTCCAACTGGATACTGGGAAGTTGTAAACAATACTCCATTTACAGAAGTAACTTTGCAAAAAGAAGGAAGTGGATTTGATAATGGTCTTATTTTAGCTTCATTCAAAACAGCAACTGAGCGAAAATCTATGATAAAAAACAGAGATACAGTAGCTTGGCGTTCACACATGATGGTAGTAAGAGAGCTTAAAAAACTAGCACAAAAACAAGAGAGTTATTTTGAAGATAAAAAAAGTATTATCACATTTGACCATACTCCATCAAATAGCGAAAAAAAGTTTTTTGACCCTCAACATGAGTTCAATGATATAAACTATCAAAACCCACCTACAAATTGGCAAATGCTAAAAGTAGTCTGTAAACTTTTGAAAAAATATAGCATTTTTACCATAAGAAAGTTTTACAAATCAGATCGATGGCTAATTTTGTACAGCGAAACCCAAGATGGCAAAATAAACCCTAACCTATCATCATATAAAAGAGTATATGCACCATCCCAAGAGTACTTTTGGGCTGATCCATTTATCGTTGATGAAGGAGATAAAAGTTATCTATTTTTTGAAGAGTTAGACTACAGTTCATTTAAAGGGTATCTAAAAGTTTGTGAGTATGAAAATGGAAGTTTTAAAGAGCCACAAATGGTTCTAGAAGAGGATTATCATCTCTCATACCCAAATGTTTTTAAGGTTTCTGACAAGTACTACATGGTTCCAGAATCCAGTGAAAACAGAACAATAGACCTATACGAAGCAGTAGAGTTTCCAACAAAATGGAAAAAGAAAAAAACTCTTCTAGATGATATCATGGCAGTTGATGCAACTTTTTACTATCATGATAAAAAATGGTGGATGTTTGTAAGTGTTATAGAAAAAGAGGGATTTTCAACAGATGACGAACTATGTATCTACTATAGTGATGATATCTTAAAGGGAGAGTGGACTCCACATGAGCAAAACCCAGTTGTTTGTGATGTCACAAGTTCAAGACCAGCTGGAAATATCATAGAAAAAGATGGAAAACTCTATCGCCCTGCACAAGATTGTAGTGGTATGTATGGCAGAAAAATGGTTATAAATGAGATTGAAGTTTTAAATACTAGTGAATATAAAGAACATGTAGTAAGTCACATAAATTCTGATTTTGCAGATGATTTAGTTGGAATCCACACACTAAACAGCTCCAAAAAACTAACAGTTATAGATGCGATAAAAAGTAGATAATCTACTTTTTATCAACTTCAATCATATTATTTCCTTCAAAATAACAGAGTTTATCGCCTCTCATCTCGTAGTGTTTAGTATCAACTTCATCAACTGTTTCTATCTCTATAGGTTGGGATTTTACTATTGAGTTAGTTGGTATATCTTGAGTTATCACACAATTTGGCATAATCTTTACATTATCCTCAATACTCACACCACCTACTATCTTAACCCCCGCACCAATAGAGCAGTTATCTCCAATCTTTGGAGCATTTGGTGCACCATCTTTTGTATAATCAGTCATTATCACAACATGAGGATAGATAGTAACATTGTCGCCTATCTTTACCTCAGGACTCATAACAAGTTGTCTCATTCCAAATGGAAGTGCCACATTTTTACCGATGTCAGCTCTAAAATCTATCTTACTTCCATGTTCAAACTGATACCAACCATATAAAAAACGGTGCAGTTTATTTAAAATACCGCTACCACTTTTACACTTGTTTTGAAGAGCCCAAATCGTTCCAAATGGTCGTATTGCTAATCGTGCTAACATCTAATATCCTTTATATCTTACAGTCATCTATCTCTGTCTCTTTATAATCTTCTCCAACCATATCAAACACAGACTCTTTAATACCTTTTATAGTAAATCCAAAATGCTCAAACAATTTATTTGCATCTCCGCTAGCACCAAAGCTATTCATGCAAAGTACCTTATGTGCATATCTATACCACTCTATACCGCTTCCAGCCTCAACTGCTAAAACTTTTGTATCTTGGTCTATCACACTATCTATATAAGATTTATCTTGCTCGTTAAATAAGTCAAAACAAGGAACAGATACAACATTTGCTTTGATTCCTGCAATCTCAAGATGACAAGCTGCTTGTAAAGAGGTCATAACTTCACTACCAGTTGCTAAGATAGTTACAGTAGCACCTTCTCGTTTTTTGACCATATAACCACCACGGCTTGCATCTCCAACAGCTACTTTTGCTTTTAGGGTTTTAAGTTTTTGACGACTTAACACAAATCCACTTGGAGCATTTAACTCTAGTGCTTTTTTCCAACATGCGATATTTTCACTAGCATCTGCTGGACGAAATAGGTAAAAGTTTGGCAATGCTCTAAACTGACTCATATGCTCTATAGGCTGATGAGTAGGACCATCTTCTCCAACACCAATACTATCATGTGTCCAAATAAAATAATTTTTTAAACTCATAAGAGCAGCAAGCCTAACAGCTGGCTTCATATAATCTGAAAATACAAAAAATGTAGCTGAAAATGGTATAAAAAGCCCATAAAGACTCATCGCATTTGCGATAGCACCCATAGCATGTTCTCTGATTCCGAAGTAAATATTTTTACCATTTGGGAAATCCCCAGCACCTTTAAGTTCAGTCTTATTTGAAGGACTAAGATCGGCACTTCCTCCTATAAAACTAGGAATAGCTTTTGAGATAGCATTTAAAATCTGCCCATTACTATCTCTTGTAGCTACACCAACACCAGCTTCAAACTCTGGCCATTGTATGCGAGAAAAGTCTGGGTTTTGTAAAAGCTCTAAAGTAGCATTTTGTTCAGCCAAAGGAGCATCTAAGATAAGCTTTTTCCAAGCTCTCTCACTCTCATCTCCTTTTGTTATAGCTCCTCTAAAAGTAGTTAAAACCTCATCAGATATAAAAAATTTCTTTTCAGGATCTATTCCAGCTTTTTGTTTTGATCTTTTTAACTCATCTTCGCCAAGTGGAGCTCCGTGAGAGTGATGACTCCCTTCCATCTTATCAGCACCTTTGGCGATAGTAGTCTCTGCTATAACCAAACAAGGTTTTGTCTGTTCTGTTTTTATCTCTGAAAGAACTTGATCTATCTCAGCATAGTCATGTCCATCAATTTTAAAAACTTTCCAACCCTGAGCTTCAAATCTAGCTTTTACATTTTCACTCCAAGCTATATCAGTATCACCCTCAATAGTAATCTTGTTTGAATCATAAATAAGGACTAAATTATCAAGACGCTGATGTCCAGCAAGTGAACATGCCTCATAACTAATCCCCTCTTGAAGATCTCCATCTCCACACAAACAGTAAACTTTATGGTTGATTATCTTTGCAGTCTCGCTATTTAAAAGTTTTCCAGCATACTTAGCACTCATGGCAAACCCGACGGCATTTGCCACACCCTGCCCTAAAGGTCCAGTTGTAACTTCAATTCCTGGTACATCTCTATACTCTGGATGTCCTGGAGTTTTACTTTTAAACTGTCTAAAGTTTTTTAAATCATCAAGGCTTATATCATAACCCCAAAGATGAAGAAGTGAATAAATCATAGAACTAGCATGACCTCCAGAAAAAACTAATCTATCACGATTTAACCATTTTGGATTTTTTGGATTGTGGTTCAAGTGAAGTGATAAAACACTCATAATATCTGAAAGCCCCATAGCCACACCAGGATGTCCACTGTTTGCTGCTTGCACCATATCTGCACTTAAAAATCTAACTGTATTTGCCATGTTTGTCAACATCTGTTTTTGTGGCATCTTCTTCCCCTATTTAAAATATATATCCATGTTGTGTTGTAATCTATCTCTTAATACTGAATCTAACTGATTGATTTGCATCTGTATTTTGGATTTTAGTTTCTCTTTTTCATCTTCTGCACCTTCAATTCCTAAAAGGTTTGTAAATGAATTTTTACTGCTATCATTGTTTGTTGGTTTACCCGCAACTTCTGTCGTAAATGTAGCGTCAATGATATCATCTTGTACTTGAAATAAAAGACCGATATTTAGACCGATATCATAAAGAAGCTCTTGTTTTTCCTTATCAAGTCCAGCTATGATAGCTCCCATTTTCAAAGATGTAGCTATAAGCTTGGCAGTTTTATGAATATGTAAAAAACTTAACTGCTCAAAAGTCAACTTTTTATCTTCAAAATAACAATCAATTGCCTGACCTAAAACCATACCATCAGTCCCACCATTGGTCGAAAGTTCTCTAATCAAAGCAATCTTAACCTTATCACTCAAAGGTGCATTTGCAATCATCAAAAAACTATGAGAATTTAAAGCGTCTCCAACCAATGTGGCAGTCACTTCATCATAACTAACATGAAGAGTTTTCTCTCCTCTCCTAAGTGGAGCATCATCAAAAGTTGGTAAATCATCATGTATAAGTGAGTAAGTATGAAGCATCTCAATCCCACTAGCCACCCAAAACGCATTTTTAACAAGTTGTGGTTCATATGAGTCAACAACTTCTAAAAGCATAAGAGGGCGAAACCGTTTACCACCAGCAACAAACATCTCTTTTAGAGCTTTGTTATAAGTTGGGTGGAACGAAGGAGCCTCAGGGAGGTGTGATTGTAAAAAAAGTTCAAACTCTTGGAGTAGATTATTTTCCTGTGAAGGCACCGAGACCGCCTAGCATTGAAGTCGCTGCAAGTTTTTTATCTTCTTCTATCATCTTGTTTACATCATTTACAGCTGAAATTAGTAAAATTTGTAAAGACTCTCTATCATCAAGAAGTGAGTTATCTATCTCGATATCTATAATCTCTCCACTACCATTTCCAGTAACTTTTATCATGCCACCGCCACTTTTTGAAGTGAACTCTTTTTTAGAACTCTCTTCTTGCATCTTTTGAGCTTCTTCTTGTGCCTTTTGAAGCATCTCACCCATTTTGGAAAAATCCATACCTTCAAACATAATCTTTTGTCCCTGTTATCTCGTTGTCACTATTTAGAAGTACGATATGAGGTTTAAAAGTCTCTGCCTCTTCAAAACTCATGCTAGCATAAGCGATGATTATGACGATATCCCCAATCTCCGCTTTTCTAGCCGCTGCTCCGTTTAGACATATATCTTTTTTACCTCTCTCGCCCTCGATAATATAGGTAGCAAATCGCTCCCCATTGTTAACATTTACAATCTCAACTTTTTGACCAACTCTAAGTTTTGCCGCATCCATCAACTCTCTATCGATAGTGATAGAACCAACATAGTTTAGATTTGCATCAGTTACAGCTGCTCTGTGAAGCTTACTATAAAGCATATCGATTGTCATAATAGTTTCCTTATCTTCCTGCCATCTTCATAGCTTCCATCGGAGCTAGGGCTTCATCCCAAAACTCATCAGCTATAAGATACTCACCAACTGGCTTCTCTCCGATGATATGCTCATCTATGATACGAGAAATCTTCTCTTTAGTGAGCTCAACATACATGTAGTGCCCAGGCTCTACTAACATAACTGGCCCTTGTTGACATCTGTTTAAACAAGCTGTTCGTACAGGTTGCACTGTAGCTATCAATCCCTTTTCCATCAAAGTCATCCCCAAATGTTGAAAAAGATCTTTAGTGTCATCTGTGACACAACTTGGTTTTGGCATCCCTGGAGGTGCTGCTTGTTCACACTTAAATATATAAAACGCTGGTTGTGGTATTCCCATCTTCTTCCCCTATGTTAAAATCAATCCTATTTTATCAGTTAAAGATTAAATTTTTCTTTTAAAATCTCTTTTGCTACAACTCTATCATCAAATGGGAGCTTTTTTGTCCCAATTTCTTGATACTCTTCATCTCCTTTGCCTAAAATGAGTAAAATTTCCCCATCTTCTAACTCATCTATCGCAACTTCAATAGCATCTTTTCTATCTGGTAAAATTGTTACTTTATCTTTATCTGTTATACCATTGTCAATCTCTTCTAAGATTTTTAACGGCTCTTCACTTCTTGGGTTGTCATTTGTTATATAAATCTTTTTTGCATATCTATTTGCAACTCTTCCCATTTGTGGTCGTTTTGAACTATCTCTATCTCCACCAGCTCCAAAAACTACTGAAATCTCTTTATCTTTTAATGAATCTAAAACTTTATCCATGCCATCTGGAGTATGTGCAAAATCAACTATAACAAGTGGATTTTCATTTACAACTTCCATACGACCACTAACACCTGCAAAATTTTCACAAACTTCACAAATCTCTCCAAGTGAAAAATCTGTCAAAAGTTTTACTGAAGCTATCGCAGCTGTCATGTTATAAAGATTGAAAAAACCGTGCATCGGTGTATGAAACGGCTCTTGTGTATCAAAATGTTTTATAGCCGCTGTTAAACCATTGTTCATCGAATAGGCAAATACATTAAAAGAGGCTGGAACTTCTAAAGCATATGTATAACAGTTTTTTAGATTAAAATTTATCTTTTTCGCATCTTTGTTTATAAGCTTTAACCCATCATCTGCAAAAAATGAACCTTTTACTCGCATGTACTCTTCAAATGTTTTATGAAAATCAAGATGATCTTGAGTAATGTTTGTAAAAACTTTTAAAGCAAACTCTAACCCTTCTATCCTCTCTTGAACTATCGCATGAGAGCTTACTTCCATCACAAAAAATTCACATCCATTATCTTTTGCAACTTTTAAATTGTGAAGAATTTTAAGTATTGGTGGAGTTGTAAGTGACTTCTCTTCAACTCTATCTTCATTTATATAAAGTCCACGAGTCCCTTGAAATGCAACTTTTTTATCTAAATCCAAAAGTATAGAATATATAGCAGCAGCAGTTGTAGTCTTACCATTTGTTCCAGTTATACCGATAATTTTAATATCTTCAATACCATAAATCTTTTTCAACTCTTCAACTGTTAGTATCTGACATGCACCACTATCTTTAGCGTTTTTCAAAAAATTGGTATTTTGTTTAGTGTGTAAAAAAGCTGTTTGTGCATCACACTCTGCTGAGTTATCAGTAACAAACTGAAACCCTTGTTTTAAAACTTCAAATTTCAATGTCCCTTATGCTCCAATTGTTTCAACTTCTTTTGGAAAAACATCTCTGTAGGATAATACTGCAAAGCATTTTCTATATAATTTAGTGCCAAATCTCTAAAATCATTCTCAATCAAAAGATTTACAAAATCGATAAAATCATCTTTCTTATGAATTATAATCTTTGTACTAAACATGATATCTTCAAGAGCTTTTTTAAAACTATTTTTTCTCTCGCACAGTTGTAAAAAGTCTTTATACTCCACACCATCTTCTAAAGTAACGATATACTCTTCTAAACCATCAAGTAACTGAAATATATAATCACTTCCCGTACTAGAGTCATTTACAATTTCGTCTATTATCTCATCGCTATTGTCTTGATCGAGACTTTTAGTAGTTTCATAATACTCAAAAAGAGCCATAGCCTCATCTTCTTGATCACTTGCCATGTCTGAAAGAAGTGCACCAATCTTTGCCTCTTTATCAAATGGATCAACTTTCAATGCTAATCCATAATTAAAAAGTGCTTTTTTATACTCTCGTTTAAAAAAACTATTGCTTGCCAACTCTTTATACTTTATCAAAACTACTTCCCAACCCCTGCTATCTCTTCTATCATATGCTCCATACCTACTGCGATATTTATAACTTCTATCTCAGGATGTATATCCATACGAAGCTGTCTCTCTATACCATACTTTATAGTTTGATTACTAGAGCCACACCCCACACATGCCCCTTGAAGCTGTACAAACACTTTACCACCTTTGATATCAAGTAGCTTCATGCCACCGCCATCAAGTTCAAGCATAGGTTTTACTTTTTCCAAAGACTTTTCAACAACAGGTCTAAGTTCTTCATCAGAAAATGGAATCATAGATACCCCTATATTTACATTATTAATTATTTTGTATGATTGTAACATAAAAGTTTAAATGCAAAGATTAAAATTGATGGTAATTTGAAATTAAGAAAAAAATGAAGTACGGTTTATCTGTGTGTGAGGATTTTGCTGAAAAAAACTCAGCATTAGCATAACTTCTAGGAATTACCTCCTAGAAGCATATTAAAATATAACTATACTAGCTCTATGAAAGCCATATCCGCAGCATCGCCACGTCTAGTTCTTGTTCTGATGATTCTTGTATATCCACCTTTTCTATCTTTATATCTTGGTGCTATCTCATCCATCATCTTTTTAGTTGTATCTTTATCTTGAAGTAATGCAAAAACAGCTCTATGAGCGTTAGAATCTCCAACTCTTGCTGTTGTGATTAATTTTTCAAAATATCTTCTTAACTCTTTTGCTTTTGGAAGTGTTGTCTCCATCTTTTCACTTTTTATAAATGCAATTGACATGTTTTTAAAAAGTGCTTTTCTGTGAGATGATGTTCTTCCTAGCTTTCTATAGCCATGCTTATGTCTCATCTTTTATTCCTCTTCTGCTTGAGCTTTTAACTCTTGTATATTTTTATTTAATGCTTTTAAGAAATCTTCTTCAAACTCACTACCTACTGGGAAACCAATAGCCTCAAGCTTGCTTGTAATCTCTTCAAAAGACTTTTTACCTAAGTTTTTAAGGCTTTTAAGTTCTAATTCACTCATCATAGATAACTCTGCAACATATCTTATATTTGCACGATCAAGACAGTTAAAACTTCTAGCACTTAAACTCATCTCATTAACACTTTGAACCAATTTTCTCATATCTACTGAATTATCAAAATCATCTTCAGGAGATGAAACATCGATATCCATAGCTTTACCAAAAATTGCAATTTGATCATTTAGTGCTTCGATAGACTCTTTAAACGCTTGAACTGGTGGTATTTGACCATCAGTCTCTATCTCAAATACAATCTTCTCATATGTTGGATCATCTTCAACTAGCATATTTTCGATGCTATAAATCGCTTTTCTTACTGGTGTAAAAAATGCGTCAATTCCGATGTAACCTTCAGGAACATTGTCTCTTAACTCTTCACTTGGAATATATCCTATACCTTTTTCAATAATAAGAGAGAAGTTAAGCTCTGCATCTTCATTTATCGTTGCAAGATGAAAATCAGGTGTTACAACTTCAACATCGTCATTATCTAAGTCTGCTCCAGTGATCTCTTTTGGACCATTAAAAGTAAAATTCACTTCTACTTTTTTAGCCTCATTTTTAATTTTAAATCTTATTTTTTTAAGATTTAAAATAAATAGTGATACATCTTCAAGCATACCCTTGATACTATCAAACTCATGGCTAACACCATCAATCTTTAGCGAAGTTACAGCATACCCAGCAGAACTTCCATAAAGAAGTCTACGAAGTGGGTGTGCTACTGTTATAGCAAATCCTGATTGAAATGGATATGCAAATATCTTCACTCTATTTTCACTAATCTGCTCAATCTCTATCTCATGAGGCATATACAAACATGTGCTAATCTTTTTCATTTTAGATACCTTTATGTTTATTTAGAGTAAAGCTCTACGATTAATCTCTCTTCTACTGGAATTACAACTTCTTCTCTTTCTGGAAGTCTTGTAAATATTCCGTACCCTTTATCTATCTCAACATCAATCCATGGAGAAAGACCTGTTTGAGCTGTAAGCTCTCCTGCTCTAACTATCTGAGGATTACTTTTTGATTTCTCTCTGATTTCTATCTTTTGACCTGCTTTTACTCTATATGAAGGAATATCAAGTTTCTTTCCATCAACTAAAATATGTCCGTGAGTTACAAGTTGTCTAGCAAATGCTCTTGTTGTTGCAAAACCCATTCTGTAAACTACATTGTCAAGTCTTCTCTCTATAAGAGT
>JAUTBV010106955.1:0-31532 GCA_032361325.1 Lepetodrilus fucensis
AGAGTGCAAAATACTTCCTTGATGTAGTGAACATGGTGTTGGTGTGTGTGTGTGTGTGTGTGTGTGTATGTGTGTGTGTGTGTGTGAGTGTGTGTGGGAGAGGGAGAGAAAAAAGGAGAGAGGGGTGTGGAAATGGAGAGAGAGACAAAATGTGGATCTGGAAAGAGAAAGACGAATGCAATGAGAAAGAGAAAAGAACAAGCGAATTGAGAGTGCGGTAGAAAAGCAAATGAGACATCGTTTACAGAGATAAACTGAAGAGAAATAATTAGGGAGAAAAATGAACAGGTGTGGAGAGCCCTAAATCTCTACATTTATACATCAAATCTAAATCAAATCTTTAGTATCTTTGTGATTTCACTGGTCCAGATTTGAGATATAGAAAGAGTGAAATGTACTTTCCGAAAATACCTAAATCTTTATATTTATCAAATTAATGTTAATCTAAATCAAATCTTTAGTATCTTTGTGATTTCACTTAACACTGTTCCAGTTTTGAGATGTAGAAAGGGTAAAACGTACTTTCCAAAAATACCTTCCATTACCTACGATACCCATGTGTGTGATAAAGCGTCTATCTAATTGACCAGGCTAATCGCAGTCTAGCACAATAGTCTATTGATTTTTCCCCCTTTTAATTCTGGCTGCAGCAGTTATGTTTGCAATGTGATACTTGCCCAGCTCAGTCACTGACCAAATACCTGATATTACCCCTGCCTGATGCTGTACACTGTATACATTGAGAGATGTGGATGTGAGTGGGTGTGTGTATGTGTGTATGTGTGTGATTGACAGGGCATGTGGAGTGTTTACCTCCCTCTTGTGGTACTGACCTACATGAAGACAAGACAGCCTGCTAGCTGTGGTACCTTAGCTGTCCATGGCTTCAGCTTCCAGTAACAGAAATTTACCAAAAGATCAGCATAAGGCCAAGATTTGCAGTGGGGAATGTGATATGTTGGTTTGGGGAAATAGTTTTGTAATGTTATGTTTGCAGTTTAGTGGGTATGGAGTTAATTAATGATAATTAATTAATTCAAATATGAACATTCCCTTCTCTCTTTCTCCCTCTCTCTCTCTATCTCTCTCTCTCATATATACACACACACACACACACAAGCTTTATGAAGACCCTTTCACTGCTGCCTGATCATTGCCTCCTTCAAAGATGAACATTCCCTCTTTTCTCTCTCTCTCAATCATTCTCTTCTCTTTTTTTGTCTCTCTCTCTCTCAATCTCTTTTCTCTCTCTCTCTCTTTTCTCTCTCTCTCTTTCTCTCTCACACACACACACACACACACACACACACACACACACACACACAAGCTTTATGAAGACCCTTTCACTGCTGCCTGATCATTCCCAAGCATCTGACTGAAATTGCCTCCAGAATGGGAAGGTTAATTTCATATAAAGAAATATCTGGTTGTAGAACCTGCCATGTAAGTCGTGTTCTGCATTACATTGAAATATTTCTCTGTGTCTATTCCTTCCTTATCTCTTCCTTATCTGTTCTATGTCCATCTATCTGTAGGCAAACTTCAGTGCCATTTGGAGTACTCACACTTGAAAGGCTCTTTTTTAACATTAATATTATAACAGTATTGAATATTAAAATATTAAGATTGCTACCATTTATTTTTCCTGCTTACAATAGTTATCACCGTTATAACATGTTAATTTTATGCTGCTTTTTTCCAATATTTATTTATCCATGTTTTTGTGTTTCTTTCACAGCGTAAATAATATAGTAGGTCATTAACTTTACTTATTTAAATTGTAACAATACCATTAGTTTGTGTTATACCTACAGTATCCTTGTTATCACACAAATACTCCTATTCAAAATATCGCCCGAAAGCAGATAAGCAAGTCTAGATTACTGGAGAACAAGAGGATAATGAAGTTCAGCTGCTTCTTTCATATAAATATAATACCAATCTACATAATTTATGTTTAAACTGTTTACTTTCATCCTCTGTGACTATGGATAGTCTACAATATACCATGGAATACTTTACTTATTCTTGGTTTTTGGCATAGCTTTCCATGCTTATTTCATTTTTCTTGCATATCTAATTTGTAATCTTAATGTTAAGTAATACTATAGTCGTCACCTATGGGTGAAATATTCCCGCCCGTGACGTAAAACAATAATACACTCACTCACTCACTTTACTTATTTGAATTGTAACAATACCGTGAGATTCTTTGCTTCTTTGAATGGTAACAGTACCGTGGGATACTTCCTTCATTCATAGCTGCTTGGACCGGTTTTATATCTTGACTAGGAAGCTCCTATATCTGACATCTAGACAAGACCCAGTTCTGCCAGGTTTATGGACTGTCTGGTTTCTGTCTGTTGGTACTGTAAGCACAGGACATGTGTTGCCCCGCTGTGTTGGCTCTGTTTTCAAATCTGTGATTTCTAATGAACCCAGAGGAAGAAGCTTGGTCAACTACTGATTTAGTTATCCATCCTGGTTTTCCTTAACCCTCTCACTGCTGGGTATTGGCACAGATGCTGCTCTTTAGGACAGCTTCGGTTGCCTTCAACATAGATAAGGTTAAGCATCACTATAGACATGCATTAAATTCATACCAGACGAGAAGAAAAAAAAAGAAAAAATGAAAAATCTTTCTGGGTGTGTCAAGATTTATTTCTAATTTCAATATACATCCCTTGTAAGTTTTGCAATATTTTCCATATTTCATTCACAATAATGTTTAGACACACTTCTAAGATACTTCTAATAAGTCTAGTTTGTCGCTTATGAGTGAAATATTTCCACTGCTACATAAGGCACTAAATCAAATAAAAAATTAAAAAGTATAGTTATTGCGAACATCGTGTACAAATTGCAATTTTAATTTTAAGGAAAATTGATAGGTAAAATGTCAGGTATATATATATGTCAGTATATTACAGGTCTATTTGTAATGTTTCACATCCTAATGCCAAGTTGGATAGATTAATTTAAGCAACACGAACTTGGCAGTTTCTTTGCGCAAACTGTGAAGTACTCTATCTATCGCCATGGTGAAGCAGGTATATTTTTTAAATTGGCCAGTCTGAACATCACACGATTTATTTAGCGGGATTTTTGTTCAGGCTGCAACATGAAGTTTCTTTGTAAGTATACGGTTCATCCGAGAGATTACACTTCGTTGCTTTCGTTGCAAAATATTGTAAGGATTATGGAAGTGTTATCTGTCCCTGCAGAGTCTTTGGTCTTCGAGCCAAAGAATTCAGGTAACGCCTTTGTTTTGATTTTTTTTGTTTGTCATATTTTAATCATTATGTTGTCATATGGGGTGAAATCATTCCTGTAATGATTATGATGTTAAAATCTCCAAACAATCGGTAATCGTGTGTTGCTAATACTGTGTTCAAGTTCAAGTTCAAATTCAATATTGCTTCATTCTTCACAGTAGGGCTGCTCAATTTGTTATAAAACGGCTAGCTGCTTTGAAAGATGTGCACTCTTGACATCATGTGACATTAAACAGATGTGTGCACATGTCACATGATGTCAAGAGGGCACATCATACAACCCAGCTAACTTCTGTCCAGCCAAAATACAGATACTGACGCAAGGCAGCTAGAAATTTGCAATTTTAATATTTGCAAAATATGTTTAATGTTTTGTTCAAACAAACACTATTAGGCTATTTTAGGTTATCACTGAAATGCTATAGAATACAACAAAACTATGTGAATAATGCTTCTTGTTATGTACCTATCTGCATTAACATTTGTTAAAGCAGCTAATCATGGTATTATGTGACCAGGTGAAAACAATATCACATTCTTGTGAAATTAGCCCAGCCTATTTAAATCCATGCATCTCAGATGCACTAAATGTGATGCTGTATTTGAAGGCCACTTGTGAAATAATACTTTCTCGTTCACATTTTTCCTTTCATTTTACATCTCATTGTGTTTGGCCTGGCCTGTGGTTCATTGCAGTGCGATTATTTCGTTTTTATAAGTAGGCTAGTTCACTGTTAGACAAGCAAGTAAGTTGAAAGAGGACATATTGATACTGTAGAAACAAACCAAACTTTAAAAGGATTAAGTGTTCTTCACTACTGGTGCATATAGGTCAGAGGTTAATATTTTGACTATAAACAATTATTGTTTGAATGATCCTTATGATTTTTAGTAGTCTATTTTGTGAGTCGGCCGATAAAAAGGAAATAAAATAAAATTAACTAATTAATAATTTTATTTTACTGCTATTGACATTGTCCACATGAGGAAAATTAAATGAAGGTCAAAAGATATGAAAGTGGTCCAATACTTCTTTGATATTTCACATCAAACTGGGTTGGTTTTTTTAACTTCTAAGTCTCTCGTATGGGTGAATGATTCCTGCTGTGATGTAAAGCATTCATGTATGCATAGTCTGAATGAAGGTATTCCTTGTGTTTGATGTTAAGTATTGAGTTCATCCTTAGTACTTTTCAAATCCAATTAATTATTTATATCATACATATGGGTGCATGTGCACATGCATATACCTCACACACGCACGCACACAC
The DNA here is from genome assembly GCA_032361325.1 of Lepetodrilus fucensis. NCBI lineage: Eukaryota > Metazoa > Mollusca > Gastropoda > Lepetellida > Lepetodrilidae > Lepetodrilus > Lepetodrilus fucensis. The sequence continues at coordinate 4,547 of JAUTBV010106955.1, forward strand.
GTGCGCACACACACACGCACACACATGCACACACACATACACACACACATACACACACACACACACACTTATACACAAACACACACACAAACACACTTCCCCCTACCACCCCCTTTCCCCTTAATCTGGCACAGCTATTTTCTCGGAACACAAACATAAAGGATATATAAATATGACTCTTAGAATAATGAAGGAAATATTGTCTATGTTGTCTCAGGTTTATTGAACTTGGCCATGGACAGAATTTGTCTGCACAATGAAGTCATGCCAAGCTGATTGGCAGGTTTATCATAACTAGGGTTTGTCCTGTCAGCAGTAATTGAATTAGGACCAGAGACTTGACACCTTAGTCTGGACAATCAGCTGAAATGGTATTGTCGCCTCAGAGAGGTCGCAGAAGGTCATGCAAAACGATGGAGTCATTTTTAGTGATTTTAATGTTTGCTATAAACCTCTTTTTTTTTCCTGCCATCATGGTCGACTTCAAATGTGAGAAGTTCTGGTTATAAAGTCAAATTATTCTGTTTATCACAAGCATTTTCTAACTTATATCATAGGGGTAAAATTAGGTAAAATTAGGTAATAAATTATTTTGAATTAAATTGAGTTGAATGTGGAAAAACATTTAAGGTTTATTTGTGGAAGAAACATATTTTATAATTATACTCAGAAATCAAGGCTGATGCTCGAAAGAGAAGTACCATAGTCAGTGCGATATAAATACATACATTATTCAATTTATTGCGTGAAATTATGAATTTGGTTTAGTTGTTATTGCGTTTTGTTTTCTTATTAAGTTTGGTATTTGATCAGATTAATTCACTTTTTTTTTTTCCTCTTTTTTTTTAAATTTATTATTTTATCTTATTATTTATTCTCTATTTATATATTTTATTATATTTTTTTTGGTGGTGTGTTTTTCGTTTTTAGTATATAATGGTTAATAAACCAAAGGGTAAAATATTTTATTTGACATTTAATATGACTCATTACGAGAAGATTTCACATTGAGAGAGGAAGCTGAACTGTGTGATGGGCAACAGAGGGCAGAGATTGCGTTTAATGAATCTGAAAAACCAAGATATGATCAGCTGTCAGATTAGCCGTGGACTTTGATGTCAGTATCAGCACCCTTCTGCAGTAACCAGTGATTCACTGCAGGTCTGATCTCAGAGTTCCTAAGCATCAAAAGTCTTGCAAGCTTGCTGCAAATGCCAATTCAATCTGATATGTTGCCAAGGGAAGTAATTTGTGATTGGTGTTAATTTTGCAAGATTGTCACTGAATTTTATTTACTGTATATTTTGTTTCTGTTTTTTTGCTTTTTAGTTTGTGTCTTTTTAATTATTTTTAATTTTATTTATTTCCTTCTTATTTTTGTGGTGTAGATGTGATCTAACAACAGGATATTATATTACAGGAAACTTTATAATTTCCGTGCAACCTTTGTTGTATCCTTCAGGTTATATTGAGTAGAATATATGGAAAACAATAATTTCCTGTAGTGAGGTCATTTATTGTTAAGGTCTTCCTTGAATAGTTTTTCTGTACTTGCGGTCATTTATGAGAGGTTTTACATTTCATAGTGGATGTACATGCATCAAAAACTTCAATGCTCTGTAAATGTTTCCATTGAAGAATTTTAAAAAGTACCGTCTGTTAACCCTCTCCCTACTGGAAGCAACCAGAGATGCCCTAAAGAGTTGTGCCTGTGCCTAATCCAGCAGGGAGAGGGTTAAAGAATCATTATCCCCAAGAGGTATATCATTACAGTTGTCTTTAACATTACTTTAATTTGACTTCCATTATCGGCCTCAATCCTTTTCAATATTAAAGCAATGATATTATAAGTGAATGAATATTGAAACCCAATGTAAAAAAAAATAATATATATATATATATATATATCATAAATTTAAAATGAGATAGTTCTAGAATCGATACTGTTTAGTGCATTCTTTATGTATATCAATTAAATTGTATCCAATAATTGGTTCATTGCCGACCATGAGCTCTTTGTATAAAAATGTCTGTTTATGACTTCAATGCATCATGTTCTCAAAGTCTATAAAGCTCCTCATATCCATTTCTGCCAATTGTTAAATTCCCACGAGGAACACAAACTTGATAGCGTAGTGGTAGATCGTAGGATCGGCGCCAAGTGTCTCGAGTTTGAACATGCAGCAGAGACCTGGCACCAATGACTATAGAAGTTGCCATTCCTATGATGGGATAAAATGTGTGAGCTCCCATTCTTGCTGATTGATAACATTAGTGCTTTATATCACAGAGAGAATATTTAATTCTCCTTGCTTTTACCAGTAACAGTGGATATGGGTGAAATATTCACGCAGTGACATAAAATGATAACTCTCACGCATGATGTCCCATATACATGAGCGAAAGATTCCTGAAAAGTCATTCCGGCCAAAGCCAATAAAAAAGTACCATGAATGAAAGAGTGTCTGTTTACGACTTCAATCAATTTGTTCTTAAGATTATGACATTTAAATGTATGTTCCGGTTTGCTAATCAATCTAAAACTATTACCAGCCATCAGCCATTGGTGAAGCAGGTTGACTGCAACACTTTGTGCATCAGATGTTGCAGGTGTTCTGCTTGTTGTATCATCCTGCATTGGTGAAAGGCTAGGAAATAAATCACTCGCTCATGATGATTGACCTCATCATATATGGGTGAAAGATTCCCCACTGTGACTCTGGACTAACATATGCCCGACGTACAGGGGCAAGTTAAATTGCACTGCGGGCAACCTACTTTTTAACGTTTAGCACCTTTGTTGCCATTGTTACTTGCCCTGACTTGGTCTGCGGGCAAGTAACTCAGAATGTTAGTCTGGAGCCTTGGATGTAAAACGATAACTCTCACTCATGATGTCCTCATGATGTCTCACTCATGAAAAGTCATCTAAGCCAAAGCCAATAAAAAAGTACCATGAATGAAAGAGTGTCTGTTTACGACTTCAATCAATTTGTTCTTAAGATTGTGACATTTAAATTTATGTTCCGGTTTGCTAATTCAGCTGCAGAATAAAGTTGCATACCATCATGCAGCAAGGGTTTCGTCTGGAAATTGTAGTTCCATGACATTGATTGACTTCTAACTGCGGAGTAAGAATTAGCTGTCCAACACTGTAAACACAGAAGCTAAACACAAGGACACCGCCCCCCTCGAGACGGCCAGTAATTTCCAAAGTGGATCGCTCCCAACGAGCAATCAAATCCCGCCATCGGAGCGGTCGCTCGCAATCCATTCACGAGATCGAGACGCCGAATTAGGGTTCCATGTCTCCAGTGTAGTCTCGTCTGACCTACCGTAATTTGAAATTATTTTCCGCCTAGAGGGGGTTATCCTCCGCAGTGGGCTAGCAGTGTCGCCCGTGATTGATTTGACGGCCAATTGTGGCGTTTTTCTGTTATTTAGCAAGCAGGAGGAATACAATTGGAAGTCTATTATCGCTGACGTCAGTGATTTGATCTTTTCGCCCGCAATGAAGATTAGTGTCGCATTCAGAGAAGATTGCAATGCAATGTCTGACGTCACGTGGTGAGAAGTTGTCTCCATTGGTTTCTCAAGTGGCGACAAAGTTGTTGTGGGTTTTCCTCCCTCCATATGCAGATCTGAAATGTTGTAAGGTGGTGGAAATGATATATTTATTCATTCTAAATGCCATAAATATAATGTTGTCAATTATAATAATTATTATTATTATTATTATTATAATAATAATGTATTTTTATTGTGTTAATAATAATAATATTAAATAATAATATTGCACCAAATCCATGCTCGTAAACATGTTCATAGCGCTACATTATTACCCCAGTCGATGGGATCAATGCGCTCTCATTTAAATATTCTGACGTAGCAGGACAAAATCCAGAAAAATCATTAAAGTATTTTTCCTGTCATAGCACCAAATTCTGTGCAAGCAAAATAGAGTTAATGTTGATTACAACAGATATACTAGATTTAATACAAGCATCAGGTATTATCTACGTAATTGTCAGTGTTAGAAATAAAGAAAATAATAAGGGGGGGGGGTAAAATCTGTAATAAGGCAGTAAAATCTGTAATTTTTAGGGGGTCACACAGACCTTCAACGTTGCAGATTTTCAAATGACCCCCTACTGTCGCATAGTGGAAGATTGCACCATATTGTTGCCTCGGGCACACATTATTCCTCTGAACAGACTAAATAAATGTTAAATAAATGTTGTCCGTGTGGTTTAATAGAGCTGTATTTACTGCCTACAATTATGAGATACTTCACGATTCCAGAATAATTGTCATTAACCTTTTAGATGCTTAAGGTGATGAGAGGTGCCTTAATCCATCCGGGAATAAAGTTTATTGTGACCAGATTCAATCCTGGCTTTCAGTTAGGTTAGACCAAGGTTCGAGGTTATGGTTCTGGCGGTGGGCAAAAACTGACAAATGACGTCAAAAGCTGGCAAATGACGTCGAAAACTGACCAATGACCTTGGTCAAGGGACCCAGACTGGGAGGAAATTACATCGGTTCAGATCACCGAAGCTGAAGGGAAATAAACAGCCAATCAAACTCATCCTCTGCTGCGGGTAATGACATTGTCATTGGGTCAAGCCTTCATTGGGTCAAGCCGTCATCTGGGTAACAGGACATTGAGATATGTCCTTGAGAGGTCGCCCTCACACCTCAGTTTTATTCATGGCACACATCTAGAAACAAACTTGCTCAGTTTAGGAGCTATATACAGGGCTCTAGACTAACATTCTGAGTTACTTGCCCACAGAGCAAGTCAGGACAAGTAGCAAAGGCATCAAAGGTGCAAAATGTTAAAAAGTAGGCTGCCCGCAGTGCTATTTAACTTGCCCCTGTATGTTGGGCATATGTTAGTCCAGAGCCCTGTATATATGGATAGAACATTGATAAAGTCTTGTGTCATTGGAAATCCATTGGTCCATTTATTATTATTATTATTAATTTTTTTTTTTAATTTCCTCACAAAGAAATTCATCATTTATATCCATGAGAAAGAGGGGGGATTTGGTATTGAATAATTTGGATTTGTTTGTAAAGGATGTTGTAGTTACACATGTTTTATTTAAGCAAATGGTCGAGTAGAAACTGTTTGGACAAGATCCAATACATTTCACTGACAAACCTTGGCAAAATAAGCATTATGCCTTTATTTATAAGAACATCATGTGAACCTACCTCTCACTGTAATACACAAGTGTTTTACCCTACTCTTAACCGAAAATAAGCCGATCAATTTCCTGTTGCGAGTTTGACATCTTCATGAGCATGACGAAGCAGATAGCAGGCACTCTCGCGATGTTGGAGGTAGAAAAGTGAAAATTACAGTGATAAATGCGAGTTTTTTTAAAGGCTCATGATTTGAAGATTAAAACATCTTACAGTTATTCCAAGTCTGCCATCATAAAGAATGTAATTGTGTCTACTGTTTTGCACATGTTAAGTAAATAAAAAGAAAAGATGCACTAAACAGGTTAAAACCCAAGAATAGAAATTTAAGTGAATTAAAAAATGTATAAAGTTGAAACCGGTCCCTTTGAATTTCCTTGATGATGTGTTTCTCCTTTATGGAAGTCTATATCTGTTTGGACTTGTGAAAGTTTATTATCACAGTTCATGACATGTTCCGCAGTATAGAAACCTAGTGCCCATGATCTGTTTACACTCTCCTACAGGTGAGAGTATTTGTTCATATATCAGAGTACACGTCCATAAAAGTTCATCATCAGTTGTGAGTCCAGGAGTCCATGATCTTACGGACTCATGTTAGTCCATGATCTGTTTTGGAATTTTCTGTGAGCTAGTTGGAATTTTTTTAATTTATTTTTTATTTTTGGATATTTCTTTTATTTTTATTATAGACATTTATTTCTATTTTACTTATTTTGCTTATTATCTGTAAGCCCAGAATTGTAAGACATTTTTATTTTATTTTTTTAACAATCTCTACCTTAACCCTCTCCCTGCTAGATTAGGCACAGGTACAGCTCTTTAGGTGTGGAGAGGGTTAAAGCATTGCAGCATCTTCGTATATTGATTTGAACTTCCATCGCGAGTACATAACTATTAAAACATAAAATATCTAAAATGTGTAAGAATTTAAAAGGTTTGAGGTAATTTAAGTGCCCTGTTGTTTCAAATAACTGTTATTGCTTCTTTAACCCTGTTCATGGCAAATTTAAGAATCATTGCTTTATCAGTTATCTCTGGGATTGAGAGGGTTAATCGTGTTAAACTGATGGAAACTGAATGGTAAATGTCCATGAATACATTGCTGAGCCAATGCATTTGTGTCCTTGCAATGGAATTGGCGGAATACATTTATTTTGTCCTTTTTACGGTCACGATTCTTAGAATAATCAATGTTTTTTCATCAATTCATATATAGTGGCTTAGCCACAAGGACATTTGGAATTGGACTGCAAAATTAATATAATAAACTAAATAAACACAAAATCTGTTTACTGCATTTTTTTTATTACTTTATTTTGACACTGTGGCAGTCAGGTGTCTGCAATTAACCCTTTCGCTGCTGGATGCTAATGGAGATGAACCACAGGGCAGTGAGTGTACTTCCTCCATCATGGCGAATGTCAACTGGTTAACCCAATATATTTTATCTGAAAATGTCAAAATGCAAACCGTCCACAAATCAGATACATTGATCCAGTTGGTGAATGCCGACTGATTTGTGACCACGATTAATAATGTGGTTAAATGTCATATGGTATTATGAATAATATCAGGTTTTAACCCTTTCATGGCTGTTAATCACAATATCCATTGTCGAGTATGGGTGAACTATTCCATCTGCAACGTGAAGCACTACTTCAATCAAAAATATCGACTACACAGCATCTCGGATTGTCATCCATGTTTTTGTCACGTTGGGAGGAGAAATGAAGATCCTGGTCTCCAACATTATTTATCCCTATATTATTGGGTAATTGGAGAAATTAATTAGTAGCCTTGTTAACGCAATATCTGCCGAATCATTGTGGTCAGTGTCGGTGGTCAGTGATCGACAGGGCAGTGGTCAGACAGTCAAGTCATTGGTCCGTATGTAATCAGGTGTGTTTGCCACACAGACAGGCTCAAGATGGGGCTTTGAGAAGATGGACATCCTGGTTTTAGAATTGAGGCCCCGTTGGGGATGCTCCAGGTATTGATGCTGCTGTAGGAATGCCAGACATGCTGAGATACAGCGCTGGAGGCTCCTGTTTCACCTCAGCAGAGCCTGGTTATGAGCAGATCTATGTATCTTGGAAGAGAATCGGAAAATGTGTTGGGGAAAATGGCCTCGGAATGACCCGAGAAGGTTCAAGGGAACTCTTATCTTGGTTTGCTTTTGCATGGTACTGTACCAGGTGTTTGGTTTAGTAGTAATAATAATAATAATAATAATAATACATGTAATAACAATAATAATAACAATAACAATAATAATAACAATAAATAATGTTTAGTACTGTACTAGATGTTTGGTATCATCATGATGATAATAATAATAAGAATAAGAATAAGAATAATAAGGTTTAGTACTGTACTTTACTGTACTAGGTGTTTTCCATAATAAGTAGTAATAAAATATGTTTTTAAATAATAATAATACTTTGGTACCTTTCTGGGTGTTTGCTATAATAATTATTATACATGTACTTATAACAATAATAATAATAACAATAATAATAATATTATAATAATAAAATAATAATATTAATAATAATATAATAATAAAATAATAATAATAATAATAATAGTATGTAATAATAATAAATTCGTTTTGTTGATATCTTGTTAGAAGCAACCAGGGATGGTGGATAGATTTTCCTATTGTTATAACTCTCTCCATGCTAAATGCAACTGAGGATGCCCTAAAGAATGGTTGGTATCTGCCCCATCTAGCAAAGTTGGTTCAGTGCTTGTTCATATTATGTGTAGAATTATCGTTACAATAACCGAACCATAATCCTACATGTCTACATCTATGCTTACCATGTTATGCTGACATTTCTTTTTTCTCACAATATTATTTCAATAAACTTTTAGACAGATATAATAGACAAACTAATATACACAAGACAACATATTGTCCACAGTATTTGTTTCTGTTTGGATTTGCCAAAGACAAAACAAACAGTATGACATTACTGTTTACATGACCTGCAACATCAGAATTGTATTGAAAATTAAACTTATTTATTGATCAAACAATATTGTATCCCAGCGGTGTGAAAAGCTAGTGCAGTAAATGCTGTGTTTGTGTGTGTGTTGAAGCATGTATTTATTCTTTAGTGTCCGAGTCATATTTCTTTTTCATATACTAGTATTGAATTTGCCATGACGTAAAAGGTGCATGCTGAGGCCTGAAGAAATGCGACCAGGGGGGTCTGTTAGGGTTTATTTATGGGAACTGGCCCCCTGGGGAGATGAATAGGGATGAACACTATGATGCCTTTAGGGCTGATATTGAATTGCGCTAAGTGCAATACATTATATAATATACCTTGATAGAAACTACAACATGCATCTTTTTCTCTTTATTATATTGTATGTAGATCTATGTACTTTTGTTGTTTTGTAGTACAATGCAAAATATCATTTATCTCAAGCAAAACTATGAATTGATGCTTTTATTTAAATTAATTTATATATAATATACCCAGTATATTTTTTATTATTTGAAAACAAAATCCATTATGTAGATAACTCAACAAAAACTATGAAATAAAGTATAAAAGATTTTTATATATTTTTATTTTTATTGTTATTGTTACTTTTATTTGTATTATTATTATTTTTATTAATAATAATAATGTTGTTATATGTGTTGTTGTTGTTGTATACCTTAAACATGTATTGGCTATGTAGAGCTAAATTTATTATATGAAATTAAAAACTTATTACATGTATGTAGGTCTGTGGGCTTTTCACAGCTGTATGCAGTTATAGCTGTTGTGTGTGCTTGTTGGTTGGAGGGGAGAGTTGAGAGAGATATCATGGATGCAGAATTATTTTTGTATTTGGAAGATTAGTGGACATGCTAGCAGTACATGTATATACCCACGTCACATGCTTCTTGCATTACAAGTGCTCTGATAAGTATTCCCTCGGATGTGTACTTTAGGGAGGGAGGTAAAGCAAAGACTAGGTAAAACACAGAGTAAGCATATGGTGGAACTGCTGTTGCTCAGGTCTGACTGACATACAGGTCTGACACAGGTCGATCTGACAGGACAACTGCTGTTGTTCAGGTCTGACTGACATACAGGTCTGACACAGGTCGATCTGACAGGACAACTGCCGTTGTTCAGGTCTGACTGACATACAGGTCTGACACAGGTCGATCTGACAGGACAACTGCCGTTTCTCAGGTCTGAGTGGTATACAGGTCTGACACAGGTCGATCTGACAGGACAACTTCTGTTGCTCAGATCTGACTGACATACAGGTCTGACAGGACAACTGCTGTTGCTCAGGTCTGACACAGGTCGATCTGACAGGACAATTTCTGTTGCTCAGGTCTGACTGACCTACAGGACTCTGACAAGGGTCGATCCGACATGACAACTGCTGTTTCTCAGGTCTGACTGGCATACAGGTTTGACACAGGTCTGACAGGTCGATCTGACAGGACAACTGCAGTTCCCCAGACTAGCTCAGGAGTGAGCATGGTAGCACAATGGTCGAATGTTTGGACTCTAGGTTCAAATCCCATCCTGGGAGCCTGGCATCAATGTTCACAAAAATGACCTTTCTGACAGGATATTGATAGGATACACTGGCTGTAACGTGGCAATACAGTTATTATCTTTGGTCTGTTAGTACCAGCCAGTGCTTGCAGGTTTACTTCAACATTCAGCGCGATAGAAATTGCAGGTTTCTTCCTGCAATATTCAGTGCTACGGATGTTGCAGGGTTCCTCCTGCCATACACTGACAAGTTGTGATAAGTGAAAGAATCTTGAAAGTGACTCTAAATCACAATGTTTTAAAATAATAATGACAATGTCCTGGAAGCAATGGTTGTCTTTGTTGCTTTTCATCCGCCCAGAGCTGTTTTCTTTGATGAGACCTTGCTGCTGCCATATACTAGAGCCCCCCAGTAATAGTATTTAAATAGAAGGAACAAATTGGCCCAGCCATTTGTATTGATCAGAATCTGATGATTGCTCCAGTCGGACTAATAAGTGACCAATTTGTGGTGTGAAGTGGACGGGATGTATTTGCGTGGGACATTAAGTGACATGATAGCCTCAGGTGTTATAAAAGTAAACTGTGATATGTTATATGGTGATTATGCCATGATCTACATGATATTGTAAAATTATGTTGTCATATGATTTATAGGAAACGAGGAAGGCCTCCTCTTTTGTGTTACATGAATAATTGGTTTATTTCCATTGCATCGAAGGTTTTGATCTTCTAATATCATTGGTTAGATGTAGTGAGATCTATTCCCCATTTTTCTTTTTATAATTTTAAATATTGGGGTTTAGAGTCACTTTCTAAATTCTTTCACTAACATCACGACTTTTCTGTTCCCAAGAAATGTGGTCTATTCACTGAACCTGTACCCAAATCCTGGCAATCCGATTGGCTGACACATGACCTAAAATATTAACAACATATTTTGTTCTAATCCTAACCCTAACTACATAACAATAAATGAGATTGCCAGAAATTGGGTCCGGGTCTGGGGAATAGACTAGTCTGGATACGGGTCCGAGGAATGGACCCTATCCAATGTTTTTTTAAATGTTGGATCCATGTTCAATCTAAATGCTGATGTGTTAAGAACCAGCATCTGGTGATGTAATTGGAAACATTGTTTACGATACAAGCCTCATCGAGAATTACATGTCAGACATGAAGATTGTGTTCAGGGAAAGCTTTTAAAAGGATTTGATTTTTATCTGTAACTTTTTGTTATAATTATGCGAAAATTGGCTCTTTAAGCATGCGTTTCACAAAAGAGACCGATACCATTTCAGACAGATGTAATGGTAAATCAAGGTTTACATTTCCTGATATAATAAAATATAACAAAAGCATGTTGTGTGCCCTGATTTAGGCCATGACTTTGTGCCCTGATTTAGGCCCTGACTTTGTTCCCTGATTTAGGCCCTGACTTTGTGCCCTGATTTAGGCCCTGACTTCATTCCCTGATTTAGGCCCTGACTTTGTGCCCTGATTTAGGCTCTGACTTCAGTACAACCCTTTCCTGAAATTCTGACATGCACTTTCTGAGCTAATTGGAAAGGATTAACTATAACATCGCATTTTGGGTGTTGATTTGTCACAGTGCAATCATTGGTAACCATGGTTACAGCATAGTACTGAATCTCAGGTGTTGTTCTCGTATAATGTAGAAACAATACTTTTATTAGTAATACCAGCAGCCATGGCCTAAGGAATGTTATACCTGTTCTGTCAGAAATCAGGATCATGTCAATCTGTACCAAAGTCTGCTAGGAATCAGGAACTGTATTTTGCTATTTTTCCTGGGGGCGGGTGGACACAATTATGAAACATCTGGCTACCAGCAGTGTTGCTTGTAGAAGTCTGCCATAGCCCTCACTCCCTCCCTCCTTCCCTGCCTCAGCTGATCTCCAAACTCCAGGCACTGCATGCATGCCCCCCTCCTCTGTAAGGAGTCAATGGCCAAAAAGTGATTAATAACACACAGATAAGCAGACGGCGAATGGTGGATGGGTTAGGAAGAGCAAACACATGGCAAAACTGGACGGAAAATGTGGCGTTGAGTGCATCGGATTTAAGTATGTTCTCTTATCTGACCAAGGTCTTTGACTATGGCCTCAACTGGATGGGATGCGGTTGCCGTGGACGACATAACGTTGAACGGGCAGGTGGGTCGTATCGGAGGTCTACATCGCCTCCCCGTGTGCAAAGCAACATTCTTTCACGATCACCTGGTGCTCAGTGTAGAGCTGAGAGTTTTATCTTTTGGGGGATTTGGTCCGATTCTTTTTGATTTGTAACTGACATGGTATGAGTTGTAACTGCAGAAATTGTAGCATTGCGAGGATTATTGGGTACAGTTTGCCTAATTTCTTTGGTTAAGAAATAAGTAAATACAAAATTGATAAAATAAAATATGACACTGTGACCCAATGTAGAACAGGAAATACAGCTCTTGCTTAACCCTCTCCTTGCTGAAGGCATCTGGAAATGCCGTAATGAGCAGTGTTGTTGTCTAATCCAGCAGGAAGAGGGTTAAATGATGCATCATGATGAAATGGTGAATTCAATAGTTATTGGCAAGATGTCAAATTTAGTGTAGACGTGTTAGCTGGAATGTGTATAATTTTATTCGAATTCATTCAGAGAAATGTTTTCGATGCTCCGAGTGCGAAAACCAAATTATAGTTCCTGACTCAAATTCAGAAATTGAATCATTTCAGATTCATCAAGAAATGGATTTATAAACATTTTGAATTTCCTTGCCCATTTTTATCCAGCTATATTAATTTGTTATGATCAAGACCGAGTTAAGCAATTGCTGTTTCTGTTATCCCTCAGTCGTACAAAGAACTATTTGATCGCCTTATTTGCAGAAATGTTTGTAAACATTCTTTTACACTACTCAGTATTTATTTTTTGGCGCCAAGTCTAAATGCAGAGTACTAGTAGCCTAGCTTAAACTCGAAGAGCAACAATCCTATTTTTCCACTTGTCTAAGTGTCCTTAGGATGACTCGAATAAACATTAGCCTGCTTTGGCTCCAATATCCTAGGTAATGCCTAAGCATTGGCCTCTTTTAGCTTCAATGTCCTTAGGATAAGTCTAAGCATTGGCCTCTTTTAGCTCTGACTACCATATTAGCCTGGATACAGCCCCAGAGTGGCAATTTCTAGCACAGACTAAGTGGCACCAAGTGATGTTATGTTTTGTGACTGTTGCTATGCATAGGGATACACACAGTCTTACCACAAGTAGTATCTGCTTGGTCTGACTTGACTTGACCCAGTTTTCTGCTGGTGCCAGATATAGAACTCTTCATGAATGGTGAACAGGGAGACTGGCCATAATACTTGTGCCTTTGGCAACTGACAGAAAGCACCATCTCCCATAATAAACATATACTTTATCGGGTATAACATTTTGATTGTCATCAGTGACCTTTTGCATGTTTTAGTTAATTAATTGAAAATATTATTTGTATTTGGTTTAATTTGGTTTAATTGAAACTGTTAAAGAATCAATTTAAAAAAATTTAATAATAATAATAATAATTTCAAATTAATTCTTCTTTTTAGATTTAAAAACTGATAAATAAATAAATGTAGATTTCATCAAAACAATATTCTATCGATTCTATATAATTTCTGTATGTTTTCAGTTATAAATAACAGATCCTTCATGAATTTCAATATATAAGTAGACAGATACATTCTTGTATAGAAGCCCAAGCTTCATTTAATTTTGCGACACTTTAAGATCCAGCTTCTATTCAAAGCAAGCTTATATGCAATGAATTCCGGTACTTGGAATATTGACAAATATATCTACATTTAACACATTATGCTTTTATATGTCACAATATCAATCATGTAAGAAAGTAGGGATAAAATATATACCTGTTGTGTTATTTTAACAATCAATCTGGTTGCATATCGTTCCAGTTAATTATAAGATGGGGAAATACACGCAAACTGTGGATCATCAGTGAATTTAGCCAGACATGAGACAATACAACTGCTGCCAAGCATTAGTTGCCATGGTTACTCTGCAGTCATATGACAATAAAAAAAAAAAGTGATAGTTAATGACACTGTTTTCAGCTATTGCTCCAGATGAATAGCATTAAAAGCAGTTGATATTCTCAAATTTCAATGCTGCTGTTATTTGTGAGGTGCAGTGGGGAAAGTGTTTGCATTGTTGGCATTAAGTTCTGAGTTTGATTCTCATGTTTCATTACTGCTGGTGTAAGTAAGGTGCAGTGGAGAGTGTTTGAACTGTGTGCATTGTTTTCTGAGTTTGAGCCTGTTATCATCGCAAATCGGTGAACGATTCTTGCAGCAACGATTTCTGCAAGAAGTTAACATTCTCAAATCTCAACACTTATGTTATGAAAGTAGTGCAATGGAGAGAGTATTTGGAGTTTTGGTATTGGGTTGTGAGTTTGAATCTGTTTGTTTTCTAAAATTTGTTTGAATTGCTTCGTGTTCATGCAAGAAATTGACTTTGGAAAGCATGGCATCTTGATTTTGAATCTCTTGGTTTTCAGGCAAGAAATTGACATTCTCAAATTTTCAACACTGGTAATGCGGTAGAGAGAGTTTTTCTATTGGCATAGAGTTCTGAGTTTGAATATCTTGGTTTTCAGGCATCGTTCATGAGAACCCACGGATTGGATCTGACGGAGAGAGTGAGGAAGTGTCCATCACATCGGACGAGAAGGAAGATGTTGTATCTCCTGTCCGACTACGCAACAAACAGAGGCGCTTCAGTGAGGTATGACTGACAACTAATTGCAACCAAATTGAAATTACCATTATTATTATTTTAAATTCAAAATTAAGACACTTAATTATATATCGCCACTATCCTTTCAATACTGAAATGCTCAGCATTCTATTTTTGGTATGTTTTTTTTTTTTTACAGAACTTATACATTGTATCTAGTGAGGTTTTGTAGATTTTCAATAATGAAAGAAAATTTAAAAGCAAATAATAGAAACCTAAAGAACATTGTGATAAAATTATATGTGCACGCACAATCGATAAATCAGTAGAGTTTATTCTTGTGCAAGAACAAAAAAAAATTTCAATAAGAATGTTAATAATTTTATTATTTTTCAACAGGAAGTGACGAAGAGATTGTCATTACCAGCTGATATACGTCTTCCAGAGAATTTCTTAGCACGCCAAAATCTTTCATTGAGTCCAAGTGGGCAACTTTCTCGGAGATCACGGAGAAAGTCATTGGTAATGCTTCTCTTTCGCAGCACTATTTATTATCAATCAAGAGCTTACCCCACACACACAAAAAGAAGAGAAAATACTTTTCCCAAAATGTTCCACAATTATATTAAATGGGTTATAATAGTTAACTGAGCCAGCTATTCATTTCAGACAAATGTTATAATTACTAGTAAATCGTCCGTTTATTTAGTGCATTAACACCATACCACGAAACTTGGTTGGAGTTAATTCCCCTGGCTGAAGGTTAAGTGCATTCAAAAATAGGATTGTCAGCCTGATAGACTATTATTGCAGATGTCGGTATTAATGTTGTATTTGAATTAAGCGTATTTTAATGGAATCATTTATATTAAACGTTGTCTATGATTATAGTACTAAGTAGTTTCCGTATATCTACTGTTCATAATAGTTCATTGAACTTGATCTCATTAGTGTAGATTCAACTATTTTCCAGTGATATATCGCAGCAGGGTGTACTTGTGTCATGCTATTATTTATTACCTAGGCTTCAGATGGTTCATATTGCATCAGTTAATTAGTGTTATTGTCTAACCACCAAATGTATTACATGTATCTGATATGTGTTTATCAATTCGGCCCAAATGAGTGAACGATTCCAGCTGTGACATAAAATAATAACTCACTCTGTTTATAAAATCCTACTTTGAAGACGATATATCCAGATCATGTTGTACATTTAATAACTTGATCGGAAACACAAGATTCTGGAACATGATTCACAAAGCTATCTTGTCTTTTCACTCAATATTGTGTAAGCCTATAATTGTCACCATCCTCATATTATGATAGGTTTACAATTGATTGTAGCTCTGTGTATTTGTGGCCCTGAATTATTTTTAAATCAAATTTAATACTGTTGTCAGTAGTAATAATAATAATGGCAACTTATAATGTGCCCAAATCACTCCATAAGAATTGCTCAAACTGCCACATTATTATCCCTTGTTAGTGTATCAACGTGCACTCAGTGTTCCTTCTCAACTCCCTGGGGAGTAATTTTGTCATTTCCAGTGTTACAAGGTTACCATTCACATGACTATCATCTGGGTTGATGGTCCATTTGCGTCAATGCTGTTATTTGAGAATTCGCTGTGGCTATTATATCTCAATGTCAAGTATCACTTCTTATTTTTTTTTAATTTCAAAATTGAGACTATACCTAGAAAATACGATCTGAGGCATTTCGTTTATTTACGTCAATAATGTTATTCAGTGCCTATTATTTTACAATGCAAAGTATCACTTTTTTTCATTTCAAATTCAAAATCGTCCTGTACCTGCAAATTAAATCTGCGATGGTTGTATTTAAAAATATTTAATGGCTATAATATATCACAAGGCTAAGTATCACATTTTTCATTTCAAATACACTGTCATATATACCTACAACTGTCATCTGCGACGTCAGCATTTTTACATCAATGCTGTTATTTGAGAATCCGCTGTGGATGCGGTATCATGATGTCGGGTGTCGCGTGTAATATCAGTTAGCGACATGCGTAGGAGTGGAATCACTGTTATTAACCAATATTGGGATTGTTACACTGCTAAGCTTACAAAACTGACGTCATCGTATTGATTTTGTTTGGTAATATTCTCAATAAGCAGGTAGATATTGATGGACTGTTTTTCTCCAGATAAAGAGGGTTAATTTCCCAGGTGGTAGCGTAGGTGGTGTATATAGCAACAAAGGCAATTATTATTGATGGAAAAAATTTGTAATGATTATCTATATAAAAACCTCTAGATACCTAGGAACAGATTTACGGATTATTTAATAAAGATTTCCTTCACAGTTAACCCTTTCCTTGCTGGATTGGCACAAACACAGCTGTTTAGGGCATGTCCAGTTGCCTCCAGCATTGAGAGGGTTAAAAGACTAAAGACAGAAAACAAGCAGCAAATCCTCTATTCGCAGTATGAAGACATTGTCAGCTTGTTGGGGAGTAGGGCCTAGAATATTCCTATATTTTTATAGCTTGTATATATTTTCCAAATATGTATTCTTCCAATGAATTGTCTTTAAAAGATGAGCAATCCTTCAGAATGGATTTGTCCGATATTTATCGATATTGAGCTGACAATTATCGATCTTATATCTGTATTGATAACCAGCCCTAGTATGTGGTAGCAATGTTGTGGGTGGCAAGACAGGTAGGGTGGTAGCAATTCTGGACCACAGGTGGTAGCACTGGAAAATCAAATAAAATCCTAGAAAATCAAATAAAACCCTAAATTGAGAAATTAATAATGGATAAAACAATATTCAATAATGCACATTATATTATATGTTTGTTTATTTTATTTCAGTCTGAAATTGGTTTTGGAAAAATTGAATCATATACCAAATTGGATAAACTTGGAGAGGTAAGATTTTATTGTATTATTTTACAGTAGGTCTAGATGAACATGAACCACATACTATTCTTCACTTTAAAAAAAAAAAAACTTTTAGAGGATAAACGTCTACTGTTTGGAATTCAGAGGTGTCAATCGTAAATTTACACTGTCTAAATTGAATTGAATACCAAACGCGCAGATTTTATTGATCATAATAGGAAATTTAAAGCAAATTAGAGACCTTTGTTCAAACATGACCATTCCTGCATATTACATCCCATAATATTACTGATCATATGTGTGCAACTTAGAAAGTGCATGTGCGTAATATTTCATTATAAACAAAATTATGTGATGTAATGCACAGGAATTCTCCCGATTTTAGTTGAATGTGGAACAACTTAAAGACTGATAGTCATTCAAACAAAATATTTCTTTTTTAAATAATCTAATATTGTGATGCTCGACTACAGGGGACATATGCAACAGTGTATAAAGGAAAAAGCAGACTTACAGACAACCTGGTGGCCTTAAAGGAAATCAGGTTAGAACACGAAGAAGGCGCCCCCTGTACAGCCATCAGGGAAGGTAACTCTATTTTATTTATTTTTAAAATATTTTTAAAGGGCTATTTTAAATTTTATTATAAATGTGGGCTTTGAAAGTAGGGCCCGAGATTGCAAAACATTTTGAGTGCGATTTCATGCTCAAGCTTAAATTTGTATATGGATTGGTGAACAATAGCATGAGTTTGTACTAAATAAAATATACCTTGTTATTTTCAAGCATTGTTGTGTGTTTTTATTGTTTATTGTTTACGCAATTTATTTAAGGATTTAAATAATAATAAAATACTTTATTTTAAATATATTGTTACGTTTCAGTGTCCCTCCTCCGTGATCTGAAGCACGCGAATGTCGTCACATTACATGACATCATTCACACAGAAAAGTCTCTCACCCTGGTCTTTGAATATCTCGTGAGTCACATTTTACGCATTTCTTAAACCAACCAATAATTCAAAAGTGGTGTTGTTTTTAGTTACATTGATACTTTCCACTGGGGTGGGTGGTAACGTGGTGGTAGATCATTTGAACCTCGGAGCCAAAGGTTCCGAGTTCAAATCCCGTCCCGGGAGCCTGCATCAATATTCGCGAAAGTTACCTTTCTGACGCGATATTGATAGGATGCACTGACTGTAGAGTGGCAATGCAGTTATCATCCTTGGTCTGTTGGTAACAGCTGATGCTTGCAGGTTTACTGCAACATTCAGCGCTACAGATGTGGGTTTCCTCCTGCCCTAAATTGACAAATTGTGATGTAAGTGAAAGAATCTTGAAAGCGACTAAATCCAAGTTATAAAATAAAGTAAAATAAATAAATAAACTTCTTTAAATATTTGATATAACTATTTGGCGATACTGGTAGAAAATACCAAGATGTGTGAAAGAGTATCCCATTCACTTTGTTTTATTTTTCAGGAAAAAGATCTCAAACAATACATGGATGATTGTGGGAACATAATGAGCATGACCAATGTAAAGGTGAGGATTATCTCCCCTTGGAAAACAAGTTATTTCCCCTTGCAGACCTTGTCTGTATCGTACCAATGCACTTCTCATCCTAGGTATCAGTACCAGCCGGTGCTCACAGGTTTACTGCAATATTAAGTGTTACAGATGTTGTGGGTTTCCTCCTGCCCTGACTGACAAGCCTTGATATAAGTGAAAGAATCTTGAAAGCAATTCTAAAAAAACTTTTTTAGAATATTTGCCTCTTCAAATTATTAGGAGAACTACAGTACTACATTTTATATTTCTGATGACTTTTCAACACATTTTTGTTCTCCTTCTAGATATTCTTGTACCAGTTGCTACGAGGTTTAGGGTACTGTCACAAACGACGCATCCTCCATCGAGACCTGAAACCACAGAATCTTCTCATCAATCAGAGAGGAGAGCTCAAACTAGCAGACTTTGGTACGTCACTCGTGAAAAAACAACAACTCCATATTCACTCACTTGGTACATCACTCATCCATTATGCTGGCAGGACAATTTTACGTGAATCCGCAGAAATCCACCGAGAGGGTGGGGGAAATAATAAGACTACACCAAATTGACCACCTAATGTTGTTCTTGGCAATTCATAGGACATGTTCTGATCCTAGGAAGCCATTCATGTTGTTTTCTCTTTGATACTGACATTAACACTGTGATATTAGCACTGTGACATTAAGAAGTAAATGCTAGGAAGCTGTCTGGGAATGGATAACTATGTGTACAAAAGAATCGCCCAGACAGACAGAAACAGTCGGCTGGTCGTGGTTGAAGGTTCAGGCATGCTTTATTTAAAGTCAGGCCTGTAAAGTTACACATTTTAACAAAAACACTGAAAATAGTTGAAATAGTGGTCACCCAATGCAAAATTAAGTCGCCACGACTACCAAATTAGTTGCTAAATTGATGTTCTTTTGGAAGAATTTAATAGATATTCAATTATTGGGTGTGTTTTTTTTTTTAATTCAATTGAACTTTCATTAAGATTCATGTGTTAGTTGGTATCTGTGCAATAAATTGACATTTTTATTTCACGAAGATTTCAAATTACAATCAAATGGGTTTTTTTTCTCAAAAGGAAACTGAGATTAAAGGTGTGGCTTTTTGTATATATTACTATTAGAAATTCCCTTGTTTGTGATTGTATATTTCTATTTCATACTTACTCGGGATATCCACTTAATTCCCCAGAATAGCCAACATTCACAACTTAGGTATTTTCGCCAGAAAAACAAAAAAGTATGAACATAATCTGTGCCACGTGGATATAAAAAAACAAACATATATTCTCATTTGTTTTTTTCCCCCCATATTGACATATCTGTATAATGAATAAATAAACTCACTCATATTCATTGTATTTATTTATTCTGGTTGCAGGCTTAGCGAGGGCCAAGTCTATTCCAACCAAGACGTATTCAAACGAGGTAGTTACGCTATGGTAAGTTGGGAGTGTTGGAATGGAATGCAACATGTTTAAGGAATGGAATGCGAGGTGGTTCATTCCTGCTACGGCGTATTAAATAATGTACGACAGTGGCCAACCCATTAACAGGTCGTGATATTAGTGAAAGATTCTAGAAAGCGACTTTAAACCCCAATTCAAAAATAAAAAAATAAAAATATATTTTAAAAATAAAAATTAACAGGCTATTAACTCTTGAGTCTGTGTCAGTAACCTGGATCAATTATACCTTAACCCTTAATTAACTCAATCTTTTACTAGCCAGTGCTCACAGGTTTACTGCAACATTCAGTGCTATGGATACTGCAGGCTCCCCCCTGCCCTAAAGTGACAAGTCGTGATTATTGGTGAAAGAATCTTGAAAGCAGCTCCAAACGCCAATGTGATGGGAAATAATAATAAATAAATTAACTCTTTCCATGCTGGAGGCAACCAAGAGATGCCCTAAAGAACAGCACCGATGCCTAATCCAGTAGGAAGAGGGTTAACGCTGAATTTCTAAGTAAAATGGGGTTTGTTTTATCCACAGGTACCGCCCTCCTGATGTTTTACTCGGGTCCACTGAGTATTCCACTCAGATAGACATGTGGTAAGTGTAGGCGTCGACGTCAACGTCGGACCAATTTTATCATCAGTTTCATCAATAACCTCTTTTCCTTTTTAGGGAAATTTAAAGAAATAAAGTTTTTCAGGGTGAAAAAAAATATCTGAAAAATAACACAGCCAGTAGCGTATGTGGATTTCTATATGAGTGATTCTGTGGCCGTGGGTTCGAGTCATATATATTTACAATCTATCTAAGTGAAAGTAGTCTCAAATTGTTTCACATATGCCCTCAGCCGTGCTTTATATGCCAGATATAAAGCTTCAAACTTCAAAGTCCTGACTTTATATGGATTTCTGGATAAATAGCAAACTATGATTTAAGTTTTACAATAAATGGTATCTTCACTATTTTTCCAGGGGTGTGGGGTGTATGTTTTACGATTCACTATTTTTCCAGGGGTGTGGGGTGTATTTTTTACGATTCACTATTTTTCCAGGGGCATTGGGTGTATATTTTACGATTCACTATTTGTCCAGGGGTGTGGGGTGTATATTTTACGATTCACTATTTTTCCAGGGGTGTGGGGGTGTATATTTTACGATTCACTATTTTTTACAGGGGTGTGGTGGTGTATATTTTACGATTCACTATTTTTACAGGGGTGTGGGGTGTATATTTTACGAGATGGCATGCGGCAGGCCGCTGTTCCCGGGCTCGACAGTAGAGGACGAGCTACACCTCATCTTCAAGGTTCTGGGGACACCCACCGAGGATGAGTTCCCCGGAATCTCCACCAACGAGGAATACATCCCCTACAACTTCCCACACTACAACCCCGACCCCCTCATCAACATCGCTCCCAGGTAGGTGCTGCTTGAGCAGGGTACCAGGTAGTAAGGCTGTGATATGGGTACCAGGTAGGAGCAGGTTTGGCAATTTTGCCACAGATTGTCCAGGGACTGATTTATTTACCCTTGACATGGATTGGGATTGTATGCTTGGTTTTTAGTGAAATCACAATTTTTCTGTTACCATGAGTGTAGGAGTTTGTGATAAGTAGGGCCGAGACAACTATTGAAAAGTGCTAGTCGACTAGTTGGTGTCGCCAGTCAACTATTAATCGATTAATCTATTTATACATTTTGCTCACCTCGAGAATTGTTTACTGTTTTGGAAAAAGAGACACAGATTGGGATTGAATAATAGTAAGCTCAAGTCTGCGATCTTGTTTAATTTGAGACCAAAAATAATGTGTTTTGTCATTACAACTTCCCGGGTTCAATAGTTAATTCTTTCAATGGATGTTATAACAAATCATCTCGTGCCACTCGTGGTTTCATCGAGACTGGAGATGGCCCCTCATTTGGCAAAATCATGCGTAGAATGACAGCTGTCTGTTGATTGGTTAACTGTTTAATACCAAACAGCCTATCAGCGGGGAGACATCGGTTCATTAAGATGCTGAATTGTGTGATTTCTGGGAGCTGGGACAGCAGGGATTAAAAGTAGTTCCAGCTATAAATAGAAAAGTGATATCTCACTAGTGAAAGATCAGCCAACAGTTATGACACGGGTGATATCTCAACAGTAGTGTAATAAAAACAAATATAAAATAACATGAAAGTATTGAAAATCAGTCGGACATACAGAAAATGTAGCTTGTTGCCCAATATACTTGTATAGACAAAATCAAATATTCTTTCAAGTAACTAAATTTGGTGATGAAATATGTCAACAAGCTGATTGTATGTGTTTAATATTTTAATTAAAATTCTATTTTCAGACTGGATACTGAAGGATTAGATGTTCTAGCCAAATTTTTAAAGGTGAGATATAATGTTGGTAACATGCAATATTCAATGTTTTATTTCATGAATTCCTTATCCTGACAATGTGTGTGTGTAGTAATATTAACAAAATGATTGTGAACACAATTCTAAATGCACTTGCCACAATTTCTAATCATACAAAGAGATCTAAATTAATGTCATTACAATTTCTTTTTTTTAAATTCTGCCTTCAGCAAGTTCAGTGGCCACAAATATTTTTTAGATAACAAACATTGAACAAATCATATTTCAATATAAAGTTTTTATATTTTTATATTTTTTTCAGTATGAAGGCAAGAGAAGGTTATCGGCAACATACGGAATGAAGCATCGCTTCTTTAACACCTTTGGGCCCACAATACACAGGCTACCAGACAGTAAGTACCTAGTTGGGGCAATTTAGTCTAAAGTGTCAATAACATACAATAGGAAACAGTTTGTGTACGAATAGCAGTGTATAAAACTCCAGCAATTTCACTGCCAGACATAGTCAAAAGAAACATTTTAAATATGCACGTGCAAGGCTAAAACTTCACCAGTCCTCACTGAAAATAACCTGTCGCGGGCATGCAGACAGGCTCTATTTTAAACACTGCGAAAAAATGTTTGGTAAAGAATGAGAGGCAATTCAGTGATTTTATGGCAGATTCCGATATTTTCTCTTCAGTGGAAATCTTTTTTTATAATAAAAGAAAAATCATGATTTTCTATTTGGGGGATGGGGGTGTTGTTATTTTATAATTTATTGTTAATAGTCTTTTCAACACTAATATGAATATATGTATTATCTAAACATGAATAATTGGTTAATAGTTTTGTGGGTTCTTTTCAAATTCTTTGATTAGTTTGAATAGTTTTCAATCACAAATTGTATGTTTACTGTTTTAACGATCTGGTGAAACTGGTGGAATGTAAGGGTAAAAATACATGAATAAAAAGGAATCACAGTAGCAGTTCAAATCACCTCCTTTTTTTTCCAGCTGTCTCCATTTTCACCATTCCTGGCGTTCAGCTGCATCGTGATCCCGGAATGAGATCCTCTTCTGTGGAAGTGTCAGGTCAGTTCTGTTGAGTTTCATCACCTCCCACTTAACATATTTGTGTTGATGCATCAAAGACAAGATAAATAGCGGAATGTTCCCTTTATACATATAAAATATTAATATTTTGATAACAAAATTTGTTTGTCCATTATACAGGTCTATCAACTGTGATAGTATGCCTTTAACAAGTGCACATCAGTGTTTTCGAAATTACACCTGGAAACTTACCGGCGCGAATAATGATACAAATAACAAATGTTTTTAAAAAACATGAATTTCTACTGGCCCTTAGGATACCTTTAGCATTGGGAGAAATGGTCGGGCCAGTGGTAATTTCTACTGGCCCTTAGGATACCTTTAGCATTGGGAGAAATGGTCGGGCCAGCGGTAATTTCGAACACTGGTGCACACACATGTTTCTATTCTAATTTCGTGGAACCATTTTATTTGTCCAGGTAATCGTCGTCGACAAAGTATGCTCTTCTGATGAGACAAGTCATTAGCTGAAGTGTATGCTATATATAGATCTATCTATATCCAAACAAGGTGCTCATACATAGCGAAATGGTGAATGATCAGAAGACTACTGCTCAAGGGAGGTAATTCCAACTCCCTGTTGATCAGAAAATGGCAGAAAACTGTGTCGAAGGCGTATAGTGCTGAGAATTGAGTGCAAAGAAGGAAATCTGGCGACATGCGCTGCATTCTACGACGTATTACTACAACGATACACAAGTTAATCGTACGACTAGAGACATTGTGTGATTTTTTTTTCTTCATTGGAATGCCTCAAAGGCATGTATGTATTTCATCTCTCAGAGCCAGGCACAGGATGCTGTGCTAAAACTACATGAATGTACTAGTTGTGTATTTATTTCAATGCTATATTTGATGTACGTTTTATTTATTTTGTCATAACAAAAAAAATTACTCTACTGCAAAGAGTAGAATAATTATCCCAAGGAAAAGGAAACAAAAGCGGGAAAAGATAACAACCTTGTAGTTGATTTCTGCAGGCAGAAAGAAAGAGTTAAAGATTTTGAAGGGATTGCATATCACTGGGTATAAGTGTGTAACGTAACAAAGACTAACATATCAATATTGCATTAAGTTTAGTGTATTACCCACTATACTTCTGTAAGACACGCCCTGGCATTTAGTACATACCGTAACTTCATTTTAGGGAGAAACCTAAGCGAAATTGTCAGTTTGGCAATATATCTGAATACATTACTCCATTCGAACATTAGTTCATAGCGGGTATCGACCAGATTTCAAACAAGAGTTACCTCCTATGAATATTTCATATATGTATGCACATAATAAATGATACAGTATGTAAAGTATCAAAGGTTGTGAAATTTTAATCCTAATACGGCCATAATTATTTGATGAAGATTACAGATTTTATGTGGCAATTTTGGCTCGGGTGGTCGAAAATAAAGACAAATATAATTTGATAATTACGGTAGGCATCGTCGGTCAGTCAGTTTCAATATTAATAATAATTGGAGAATATGAATGATCAGTTGACAGAAATTTAAAATAGATAATTGTCAATAATTGTTATAAACACCAGTACACATCAATTGGTCAGATTTCAATGCACAATTATTTTAAGTACTGATTACCAATAGTAGTAATTTGTTACAAATTAGACATTTTGCTATAAATATATACCAATAACTAAACAAATTGGCTTCAATGAGTATTTTTTTCCAGTTCAATACGATTTTTTCCTAATGATTTTTTATTTTAATTCTTTTAAGACTCTTACACTGTCAGTGGAATATAGTAAAAATTATTATTTGTGTTTCCCAAAATTGAAAAGGATTAGGTTGGTGGATCCGTGTAACCAGGGACTCAAATAACTATGGCCTAAAATGGACTATGGACTAAACTATCGAATAATAAGTCATTGGGGTTGGACGTACTATATCATTATATATTCTCAGGTCGAAGGTCAGAAGTGTTACTGTAACACCTGTAGGAAGTGGGTTGTCTTCCTAACTTTATTATTACATCACTGAAATATTTCGCGTGGATAATTCCATTACTCGGATATCCACTGCTGAAATTGACCACATATCTCTTTGTCGCATATCATTTCATGTATATTTTTTCGAAGCTGCGTATCATCTTTTACTGACCATCGCTATCAATTGGCAGCCATCTTTAAAACAAATCGACATTGTCCGATGTTCATTTAAAGCCTGTGCCAGTTTTCATTGCTCTTGAAACATCAGATTTCTGACGATAATATATGCTATGGATTATATGTTTTAGTGTAATTATAACAAATTTTGTGTTTCATCTGTATCGTATGTACATGTAACTAGTTAAATGCATGCTTCTTTTAGAAATATTAACTTATGCACTAAATTCATGTGATAATTATTTAGATTTTTACAGTTTAATATTTGCATTTTTAGGTTTTTTGAATTATCGATTAAAATTAAAATAAGATTTTAATTTCTAGTGTTGCATGGGATGAAATATTAATGTATTATATATTATTAGGCCACATATATGAGTAATTCAATTCAGGTTCATTTTATAATCAAAGTAATTTGAGTAAGTCCTGTCACAAAAACAATGCTAGTTCTATCACTCAGGATAATCGCCATGCTACCACATTTTGGATACGCTTAGAAGACCTTATAAAATAATCGCTTAATGTAGTTTTAATTGTATAATTTCTATTTTTAGTTTTCATGTGTTATATATATATGTATAATCCATGACAGTACTAATTGCAAGCTGATTGATTTGCTTGATTCATGCTTGTTAGACTGTATGTTAAAAGTGAGTGGTTAATGTTCTAAATGATGCCGAAAATATGTGCTGCCGAAATTTGCTGCATTTTGTAGTACATGTACTTGTATAAAGGCTTCAAGATTACGAAACTTTCTTGAGTACATTTCATGCTCAACTACAAAGTTTTGTTCATAAATCCCCATATAAAATTTGAGTTTTGTAATCTCAGAGCCAGGCCCCGAGATTACGGAACCTTTTTTAGTACGATGATTCCATGCTCGACAAGTTTTGTTCATATAAATTCTGAGCTTGAGTATGAAATCGTACTCGATAAGTTTTGTAATCTCACGATGAAAGATTCCCGCAGCGATGTTAAACTCCATATTCACTCAGGGCCTGGGGGGGGGGGGGGGGGGGGGGGGGGGGGGGGGGGGG
>JAUTBV010106956.1:0-14855 GCA_032361325.1 Lepetodrilus fucensis
ACTACTACTACTACTACTACTACTACTACCACTACCACTACCACTACCACTACCACTACCACTACTACTACTACTACTACTACTAGTCAATGGTTCAGTGTACTCTCAGTGATATTCTTAACTTCATGACGACTATACAACCCAAGCTGTAGTTTCTAATGATAGACGGTTACCATTCATATGATTATCTCATCCTTCCAGGTACCCATTCCCTGCTGGGTAAACAGATGAATTTTACTACACATCTGCAATGGAATATCTCCACTAATGTATTTATATTTTGGGGTTTTCTACATAATAATTTGCATTGCATTGTATTCACTATTATTCATAATTTTATATTGCTGTAATCTAAACATATCTAAGTATGAAAATAACTATAAAATGGAGAGAGATATTTCTTTTAATTATAAGGGGAACATATCATTTTGAAATATTGAAATACAGTATTAATAGTAAAATATGCATAATCCTAATAATATCTGGAACTTTACTGGTGTGGATATAAAGGAAATGTAAGTTGTGAATATTGGCTTATTCGGGGAATAAGTCGATATCCATGTGTGTTTTTGGATAAGTATATGTAATAGAAAACAGATTTTAAAAGACATCTAAATACCATGTTATTTGTTTATTGTGCAATGGGCATGTCTTGAGAGGCAAGCACAACCTGCTCCACATACATGCATACCCCACATTGCCAGGGGGACTGTATCTAGATACAAAAGTAGTGCACATGAACTAATGTATTGAAAGCAATTTTATACCACTGACAACACAAAGAGGATGCTGAAAGAGTTGTTTTTTCTTCTCCAGATGAATTTAAGGATTTAAGCTATGCCGAATGTCATGTTTCACCCTCAGGCAAACATACCAGCAAATTTCTTACCATGCATTGCCATTCACTATCAGGACTAAAAACACGTCAATAGCTAATGTAATAGTACATTACAATGAGCAAAACATCTCTACAGCATTCTCATAGGCAGTGTTACACAATTGTCACATCTTGAACACTTTCCCCAAAGTTGTATTTGTAAACATAACTTATAGTTAATGCTAAAAAACAATATTATCTTTATAATAGTATATAAATAACCTCAACAACTTTGATCCAATAGCATAGAAATGACTTTTATATTGAATGAATCACCTCATAGAAATGTGTGGATGGATTATTTAGGCCCCCTGGTGTTATTAATTGAATACATTTATGAAGGTTTGTCAATCCGACCTCCTTCCTGTTGGATAATCACGATCTACAGGGCATGTCTAGTTGCCTCCAGCTCATGGAAGGTTAAAATGTACATCAGCAATGTGTAATACTTTGGTGTCACAAGTATGTCTAACTGTAACACCATGATGGTGTCATCATCACACCATATTAATTTATTCCGTGTAAGAGGAAAGAGTTTTTTATCACATCCTTGTCATCTATTTGTCCAAGTAAAGACTTAAGTTACTGTTTATTTTATGAGTCATGCTGCGTTGCATGGTCAGATAGGACCCAATGTATGGGCATACAGACATTCCACAATGCTCAGTAATATTCTTAGTTGCAATGTCATGCACACTTATCATAGCTGACAAGGATCAATTTAGTGCACACTGATTCACTGGTAATATTATACAAGTACATGCATCAGCACCATTCAGTAGCTGAGAGTTAGACATTAGGCCCATTACAAGTGCATTTAACACCTCAATACAGTCATAGATTTTGTTTGTTTGTTATGAACAACGTTTTCATTTTAGTCATGAAAGAAGTGATTAATGATCTATGCTGGTGGCAACCAGTGATTGCCTAAAGAATGAGCTCCTAGACATGTTCCATGTCCTTGCCCATCAGGACATCTTCAAACTGCTCTACAGAATGTTGTACTATACTGTCAATTTATACTGTCAATTATACTAAAAATGCAATGACTAAACAAGTACTGATGTATTTACTAATTATCCAATCCATGCCTACAGATGATGGAAGAATCACTTCTACCTCCTCTCCAAAATTGCTTCTGATGACAATCTGAATGTTTTCCATAAATGTACGCAAGAAGCACGGTACGACCATCTGCTGATTCTCACTGTAAATAAGAACCCTGAATGCCTTCTACAGACATAGCTCTCAATAGTGAACCACAACAGTTAACTCACCTCTCCTGCTTCATCTGGCTGAAGGTCTTGGTCTGGGAGGTGGCGGTCTCTTCTTGCTCATCCTGAGCCTCCAGCTCCTCCTTCAGCTGATACGCCTGGGAAGACTGACTCTTCCTCCTTGACTTCCAGCTGCTCAGGTTCTGAAAGAACACAGAACTCCTGGGTTAACATGGTTAACAGAAACAGGAGACAAGGCTGTTTCCATTTTGTTTAGTTTAATGATTTACTGATGACAATGATTTACTGATGACAATGAGATACTGATGACAATGACTATGATCCTCATGTTTTTTTATACTGCGAGGGCTATGGTCTCATATTGTATGACAGCTTCATGTAACAGTTCCCTATGCAGTACTTCCAATATATTTTAATTTGCAGAGCCATGAAAAATCGATCTGATACTGTTTATTGGATATATACAGTTTACTTACAGACTGCCAGTCAATATCAGTGGTTTCCGCAGCCTGCCAATCATCTTCTTCAATGCTGGGCTTCTTCATCTCTCGCTGGGTTGCGGCCAACTTCATCTGCTCCTCCGCCTGTTTCGCCATATCCTTCTGCCGCTGGAACTTCACGAACTGCAGTGGATCCGCAGCTGAGGAACTGGTACGACGCTGTGGTCTGGTGGGGTAGTTCTCCGCGCTTCCCGAGGACTGGCGCGAGTGGTTGCCATGGTAGGACCCTTCTAAACTGTCATTGGAGGATGACCGGTGGTGGTAGGATCCCTGAGATAGGTCTGGACTACTTCTGTATAGGCTGCTTGGACGGTCGTCGGAGTACATGCTGTCGCTCTTGTTGAGTGTCGACTGGCTACCGTAGCGCACTGGCATGGTGTCAAACGCGTGTTCATCTAGGCTATCTTCGGAGCCTTTCTCGTATGATGTGCAGGACTCGTAGGAACTGTCTCTCCTGTGAAGATTGTTCTCAGTTTCGCGTATTCTTCCTAGGTGACTGCTGCCTTCATGTGACCCGTACACACTGGAATATTCGTTAGATTCCCATGAGCAGGATGAGTCTCGCCTGATATGCTCATTCGATATTATGTCCTTGGAATGGTGGTTCACAAGAGGTGCAAAAGCACTGAAGTCAAGTTGAGGTCCAGCGAAGGAATGGTTCACAGTTCTACCTAGCCAGTATACAGTGATGGCTACCTGCAACAACAACAGAGAGAGAGATGTTACCATACAGCACAATAAGAGTGTAAAACTATCTTAAATATTACTTATAGCCATACTATTGCCTCTACAGCTATGTACAATTACATAATTTGTAATACTAAAATTGACCCAATATCCAAACCATCCAATGGCAGAATATTGTATAGAAGTATATTTTATTTTTTAAATATTTTTAAATTAAATGTTTTAAACGCTTTCTAATTTATCCAAAAAATATTTTTGCAAATTTCAATATCTGAAAAATCAAACCAAGGTTGACAGAAAAAAAAATAGATTGTTTGATAATAAAATATGCACTTAGCTGTGAATTGTTAATAATATTTCACAAAAACACTTTTGTCATGAAGCACTGCTTAAACTATTTGCATACACGGAATGGCCAATATCGTTATCATGCAATCTTGCCAAGATAAATAAACCACAAGAATTTATTACACATATGACTCACCAATAAACATAATCATAAATAAAAAACTTAAAAACTACATACTTATCTCCCAAGATGAATGGTCAAAGTTTGGACACCTTATAATCTCCTCACATAAAAGCCATTAATATACTAGTAGTACCCCAAATCTGTCATGCCTACCATCCAGCTAACAGTACAGAACAAGACATGCCTCTATCACCTTCAAGCATAGCTCCCATACCACACAACAACAGTACAGCACGGTGCAAGCTGGACCTCAGGTGAGCATGTGTGGTATATACGTATATCCTTCCTCTCTGGCCTTATCACATGAGTCAACTCACACCCTCCCACCCATAGTAAACCATTCTCCAGTAGCTAATGCAGTGGTGCCCGAACCGGGACGCCACCCTGGTGAAACCACAATACTCAGCATTCCTGGCTGTGTCAAGTCACTTTCAATACCACAAGGTCAACAGATAACGCAGTTATGTGGTGTATCTCCTACACTATTATACTGCCAATGACAGTTATTTATGCATTCGATGATAACCCTTGATACTAGGGGCAATGTATTAGACTGTTTTCTATGCATATCTGAAAGTGTCATGTATCTGACTGTGTCCTATGTATCTGACTGTGACTGTTCATATGTATCTGACTGTGTCCTTATGTATCTGACCGTGTCCTTATGTATCTGACTGTGTCCTTATGTATCTGACTGTGACTGTGTCCTTGTGTATCTGACTGACTATGTCCTTATGTATCTGACTGTGACTGTGTCCTTATGTATCTCACTGTGACTGTTCATATGTATCTGACTGTGTACTTGTGTCCTTATGTATCTGACTATGTCCTATGTATCTGACTGTTCTATACATAACCAACTATGTCCTATAAATGTGGTCCAACTATGTTCTATATATATCTGACTGTGTCATATCAATATATCTGACTTTACATCATACATCTGACTGGGTCAATAGATGTGCAAATTCTGTCTTAATGTTTTAGATATATTATGTGTGGAAGGTTAATTGTGATGATGGCTTATATCTATACTTCTTATTTCACTGTGCTTTCTGTGCTGTTGGAGAATTCACTTAATGCGGTGATAGTCATGCCTGATAATGGCATTGTAATGGCACATGGTAGACACTAGTCAGACACCAATCATAAGTACTGTGTATCATGAATACTGGATGTCACATTACTCCAGTCTTATAAATGAGGTTAAAGGTCAAATGTCACCAAGGCTTGGTAGATACATAGTGATAACCTTTTAACACAGATATTTTACATATTTGTCATAAATAGGGTTGGTAAGCTTTGTTGAAAGGTTTAGTAAAGTTTATATAGCAAAAATGTTGTTTAAATTAAAATAATCTGCTTATTTTATGATAATTATGATTCAATCGTGTCATCATAAAGTGTAAAATCCAGCTACACTTTTACATTTATAAGGTTTTACAACAAGGACATGAAAAGTCATTTTCTAGGTTAATGCTTGGACAAGAATATACATGTGAGACACAAAATCCAAATTTTATTTTGGTATTTATTCTAAAGGATAATTCAGGACACTCACAACAAGCTACAAATAAACTCCATATACAGTATCAAAAACACACAAACTGGATATATACCCAAAATATCATACAATATCAATACAATTAACCCACAAATAAACATGTTATTGAATGCATGAACGAATTGGTGACATTGCAGTCTGAATAAGTATTAAACACAATTTTTTCTAGACATGTCTGGAGTTTGGAGACTGGAGCCATTCTATAAAACCAGACAGGAAGTTCCAACTTCTGGTCGACATCAACATGGAACTCCTCCACTGAGAAATTCTTGCCCATTGAACAGATTATGATGGATTGGTTCTAATTGTGGGTCCACACCTGAGTCAATCCATTCTCAACTCAATTAAATATTACCCCCTTCTACAAATATTCCAGTCATTCTCAATGGGTTTGCACTGAGAGAAAAAAACAAATCCGTTTTGGGGAAATGCCACTTCCAAAGTATTTCCATATGTTTGTAAAAAGAAAGGAAATTTTGCAAAATATGTTTTCGATGGCGACCAGAATGTGGTAGATTACAATAGCTGGATGCTAGTATGACAGGCAGGTGGTAGAGATTGTAA
The DNA here is from genome assembly GCA_032361325.1 of Lepetodrilus fucensis. Classification (NCBI taxonomy): domain Eukaryota; kingdom Metazoa; phylum Mollusca; class Gastropoda; order Lepetellida; family Lepetodrilidae; genus Lepetodrilus; species Lepetodrilus fucensis. The sequence goes on from JAUTBV010106956.1 coordinate 5,900, forward strand.
ATAACAGAAATACTGAAGTGGTGTTATTTGCCAAAACATGCAAACAAAAATCAAATTGGCTTCGAGATGCAATATTTTGCCTTTAAAGAGAGAACAGTTTCAAAGTGCATGTTCAACTGAGCAATGAGACATCTTCCTTCAGAGTTTCTCCAGCATCCTAAATACTGATCAATCTGATTGGATTACCTAACAAGATTTACTTTAGAAAGGTTTAAATAATTAAAAATATATATATAATTAAAAATAATAAAAATCTATTAACTATTTCTGATTCCAACAATTCTCTTTTCAGCACCTGTCAACTTAGTTAAGGCAACAATTCATCAAACTTTCATTCTCATCAAAATGCCCCTGTGAAATTTCAGAAAGCATTTAGCCTTGTGACAAAATTGCACCAAAATAGAATCTGCTTGAAAATGTTCAATGTGTTTCATGACGATCTATCACTCTTGACATCTCTACTTGTGTCGACAAATTTTCATTTTCATTTCGTGGCTAATAATGGGAGTCCTAGGTCCCTGGCAAACATCACAGTCCAGGCAGGCCGGAGTGACTCAGTCTGGCTTGACGTAATCAGGCGCTTAACGCACACGGCCCACCATACCCATCCATAGCTGCATGTATAGTGGCCTGTATAGGTGCGGGCCAATGCATAATGAAGTGCTTCACATGCGGTACAGTCACACCACATACACAGACTGACTGTAGGCAGCTTGTCTGCATTGTGAACCAAGGCCAGAATAATGTTTATGTCCAACTAATAATAAATGTTGAATAAATTAGAATCACTGACAAATTAACATAAACGTGTTGGGTGTAAAAATTGTAACAACGTGCATCCTTCTGTGTTCATAGTCATGCATGGAGTGGTAAGGGAATGTTTGCCTAAAGCACGTTATTCAGGATATAGATTCTAAGGGTGTTCCCTTGCAAAAGGAATTATTTCAAGTGGGTGATAAATTTAACTTCAACAGCAAGGATAGTTAATGGCAAACTACACTGACAAACTTCTGTAAAACATTTGTTTTTCAATATCATAAATATATTTGAGAAACTGTAGTTTTGTTATAATATAAACTTTTATTATAACAAAAAAGGAATTTCAGAATTAGTGTTGTATGTTTCCCATAGTATTTCAGCACCTTTTGGTGATGTGTTTATTTTGGGATGAGAACCTGCAATAGATATGAGTGAAGATGACCTGGAAGTCAAGGCTGGTGCAGATAAACAAAGGGAGATAATTCTACATAATTCCACATATAAAACACAGAGAATTATCATACAAAGTTCCAGTCTGATACAGGTAAATTATTTTAATTTACTAGCAAAATTAACTTTCCTTGTCCTAAAAACACCAAGAAACAGAAAACCTAAAATATTGGGCTATTAGAGCTTGCTATGAAAACTACATTATTCTTGCATAGCCTACTGTTGTAATTCATCCTGAAAGTTTTTCCAATAAATATATATATTTTTTAAATTGTAATTAATATAGTTGATGATTTAATGTAACTAAATTAGGAAAGTTGATATCAAAGGAATCTATCATATCATCTGGAGGCTGATATTCTGTTCTCCCTCGTCCTGATGTCTGGAATTATGCTGGAACTGTCAACTAGTGGGAACCCTGATTGGGAGGATAAAAGCTCATTCATCACCCAACATCTCTGATGCCTTCCAGGGTCCAGCTCCTATATTGTGTACCCCCTTTAATTATAGTCCTACCCCTTGTTAAAAAACGTATTTATCACTTGATATCATTTCAAGGTAACGTCATAGCTCTAATCAGACTTCCGGAGTTGATGTATTAACTGTCAGGATGTTGACAGCGTGTCAGAAGCAGGAATCTCATTTAACATTACCTGTACAGTGTCTAGTGAAGCTGAATGGAAGGCTTAAATTCCATGAAAACTGTGCCGCACATGACATACAGAGTAAACTGTGCAACACAGGACATACAGAGTAAACTGTGCAACACAGAACATACAGAGTAAACTGTGCAACACAGAACATACAGAGTAAACTGTGCAACACAGGACATACAGAGTAAACTGTGTTGCACAGGACATACAGAGTAAACTGTGCAACACAGGACATACAGAATACACTGTGTTGCACAGGACATACAGAGTAAATTGTGCAACACAGGACATACAGAATACACTGTACAACACCGGACATACAGAGTATACTGTGTTGCACAGGATATACAATGCTTAACATTCTTTATTCAAAATAGGGGACAAATATTTTGCATACCGGTATATGTTTTTATTAATCTTTTTATTGTTGGTTTACATAATAAAAGCAGTGCACTATTAGGAACATGACAGATTGCTTCCAGCAGTGAGAGCATTAACCCTCTCCTCACTGGATTAGGTACAGACAGGGCATATCCGGTTGCCTTCGTTATTGAAAGGGTTAAAGGTGAGTAATGGGACAACAATAAACGGCATATTAAAATACTTGATGAAGTATAAGATCTCAACAATGACATGCATTGTGCTGCATACTTGTCTGCACTGAATAGAATGTCATCATGGTTGCAGAATAATAAATATGTGAAAAGATTAAAGCTTGGTTGGTTGTTGGCTCTACATCTACCTCACATTTCATAATGGGGAGATTCGAAAACAGATCTGTTTAATCTGACCACGATTATTCAACAGAGCTGAAGAATAAGTAAAATTTCATCTCACACAGGACAGGCTTGAGAAATAAGGCACAGAAAATGGCGACAATGGACAAACATGAATGACCTTGAAATAACATAACATACATACTTGTCACACCCAATAAAGTTTTTACACTCTGAATATAAATCTAGTGACCTGGTCCCCATTGAACAGAGCAGCTATAGCTATGATGATTGTACAAGTCACATTTTAGAGACTCAATACAAATGTAAGTCTGGCTGCACCAACCAATTTTATTGCTACAATAGGTTTAGCTAACCATATTCTTAAGTATTGTATTGAAAAAAGTGCTTCATGCAATGGACTTGCAATTGTAATGAATTCCTACAACTGGTTTGTGCAATGGTACCCAGGACTTGGTTGAAAGTGATTGACATGTTGTCTTTCCATGGTGCATGTGTGCAGAAAATATTATTTCTGCCACAAAAACTTCACCATTGTGATGAGCACCTTATCTCAATGTTTAGTCTTCATGACGATGTTTCCCACCAATGTAGAATAATGATGCAGAGATTATATCTGGTCAAACATAACTTGAACTTTCCAGATAGCTAAACAAGAAAATGTAGTCAGATGTTATGAAATAATTACGAAATACGACAGTTTCGGTAGCTCCCTGCAAGGTACCCTTTCATCTTTGCGTAAAGTAAACTTGGTCTATTGTGGGAGTGCACATACTTGAAAATTACAACATCAGGCAATTGACAGCGCTATTGATATCGGCTCAGCAATAATAGACATGGCTTAGAGATAGAAAGACATATTTAAACCTAGCCTGAGCATGTAAAGTATGGAAGCTATGAAGCTATCAGAGTGGATACATATCTACGAGTATGAGTCACATTGTGTTTTGTTGTAAACACAATCAACCATGAAAGTATAAAATTATTAGATGACTTCTCAAGGACACTGATGATAAGTTGACATTTTTGTATCGACATTTCCACTTGAAGGGCTGAATGAAATGGCAACCTAGACATATTGAGACCCACTGAAGGGAGTATTTTCTCCACAAAGCAAAGGTATCAAAGCAATTATCAATACGGACCAATAAGCTTAAAATTACCCATTTCCAAAACGATCTCAATTTTGAGAGAACTAAACAAGCCAGAAAATGTGTTGAGGTGAAAACAATATTGAGACCCTTTTGTGCAAAGAGGGGCTTTAGTTACATGGTGTAGTTTACAGCAAATGGGTGGTTTGCATGTCCTCAGGATCAACTTTAACTGGGTAGATACTGTCAGGCCAGCCTTCAAGGGGTTAGCATGGTGTTGGTTGCCTGGAATCAGTCACTGAGACAATGCTGTGTTACATCATTAAGCTTAGGAAGGACTACTGATACCAGAAATATGGGGTGGCAATGTGTGGGGTCATGTGATGATGGGTAGTGTCTCGTTGGCAATGGGTGGGGTATGGTTGTAATGGGTGGGGTCTGGTTGTAATGGGTGGGGTCCAGTGGCAATGGGTGTATGGTTTAAATGGGTTGTGTCTGTTGGCAATGGGTGGGGTTTTGTGGCAATGGATGAGGTCTTTTGGCAATTGGTGAGGTCTTTTGGCAATGGGTGAGGTCTGATGGCAATGAGTGGCATCTGATGGAGGCAATAGTGGCAATGGGTGGATCTGTTGGTAATATGTGGAGTTCAGAAGACAATGAATGGAGTCTGCTGTTGATGATGGGGTTCATAGGATTAGAGTTGAGGTCTTTGAGGTCACCAGTTCATCGATGAAGTGCAAGCATTAAACTAGGCTTCATGTCCATTACCTAGTCTGTGTCACACCTTGTTCTCACTCAAATACTCCTATTGAAAATATCACCCTATATCAATTAAGCAAGTCTAGATTACTGGAAATTTCAGTAACTCCTTTCATATAAATATAATACCAATCAATATAATTTATATTATACTATTTACTTTCATCCTCTGAGACTATTGATAGTCTAGTCCATTACCTAAACTCAATGTATAGTTCTCGGACAATTCTCAGAAATTGAACATAGATGAATATATTTTACATTATTTGACATTACATGTACAAGTACTTTCCACCCTCAATGATACAACCACATGCAGATGAGATCAGTGCTTTTGGGAAAAAATCTGTTACATGATCCCAACACATTAGTGACATCACTGTACTTCATCATTATACCTTGACATAGCAAACATCAGTGATCTGAATATTCACATCAGAACAGCAACCACATCAAAAGTGAACTGGGTAAATAAAACGCATGAATATGTATTCAGGAAAGTGTTCTAATTATTTTTTAAGCAATTCAGAGGATAGTTTAAAAATGCAAATTCTCACATTACATAGAAAACGCCTAGTCCTGATGAACATTTCTTACAACAAGCAATGGTGTCTGAGCATGTGATCATGTAGCCAGACATTGACGCAGAGGTAAAGTACTCTTATAGCTTCTACAGCTTAATATAGATACGATAAAGCCTGACTTTTTAAAGTGCAAATGAATGCTCTCGGAAAACTTGTCACAATAAACCGACTATAATTACAACAAAAAATATATATAAACGGGATGCATGGGTTCTCTTAAATTAATAGATAAAAGATGTCATTACCCTGAAAATAAGTAAACCAACTTTTAAACCATTTTCCAAAAATGACATCACAAATGAATGCTCTCGGAAAACTTGTCACAGTAAACCGACTATAATTACAACAAAATATATATATATAAACCGGATGCATGGATTCTCTTAAATTAATTGATAAAAGATGTCATTACCCTGAAAATAAATGACATCACAAAACAATATTAAATCAGTGGTAACTATAGGAACATAGTAGTAAAGAAGCAAAGATATTTACTGTTTTTACAACCTTCACTTTGTCCGTTTTCTACTATTATTGCAGGGACAAAATATGTCATAGGTCCATATGAATACATTAGCCCTACATCTGTTTTCCTGAGGTATTACGGTACAAGTTTGTACAGGATCCAGTGACAGACTAAGCAATCGGGATCCCCTGTTATCATGCTGAATACAAAGAAACCTGTTCCGTGAATGGATAAGATGCATAAGGGTCACAACTCTATTTCTTCTCCGCTGTAAACATGCAGTAAATGACATGGATTGTGTACAGAATGTTTGCCAAAGCTATTCAAAGCAAGCCTGGATAGTGATGTAGGGTGTACACTATTTGCATACATTCTGCGCACTAAATGACATAAAAATGTACTACCAGTATAAAAGCCATGTTAACATGCATTTATGCAGACTTCAAATGCAATATATTTTCTGTGCTGAGGTGATCACTAAAGATAGTTAATTATATACTTCATGATACACTGACAAGTAAAATACAGAAATACATGGTAAGGAGGGTTTACAAAAAAAACACCATAAAATGATGAATGACATGCACTGAATTAATTACTAGTGCAATAATTACAACTTTTAATCAACTGACTAAGCTGACATAACAGATAAAATATAGATACATCATGTACTTGTAACTAGAAATAACCTATTTTGTTTTTGTACTAGCAATATTGCTAGAATTATTGAACTATTGAGTCTTCAAATAAAATTTGACATTAGAAGCACACTATCGTTATTGGGAATGCTAACAGAATATCTATTTCCAATTGTCATTTGTATTAATTAAAGTATCTGGTAAATTACAAGAAACATTGGTACAATAACATTGATGAAATTTCCATCGATCTTACAGAACCCAAAGGCTTCATGGAATTAATTTAAATATTTTATTCAAAAGGAAAGTTAGAATTAGGACTGATAATTAGCTTAGAGGCGTATTTGTACGCCAGTGTGAGAGGTAGTCAACAATGGCCAAATTGTCATGGCCACATTCCACAGAACGATGTTAGCACTACTATAATCGTAACTCCATGTTAACCTGTAGGAATTATGTTTCTGTTCAACAAGACCCAGAACTATAATGTCCAATGTGGGTAGCAGAGTGGGTCTAAATGGCAAGCTCTGTCCAATCTAGACACTAGATAGGGTTAACATGTCAAGCTCTGTCCAATCTAGACACTAGATAGGGTTAACATGTCAAGCTCTGTCCAATCTAGACACTGTTGAATCTGGACACCATAGAGGGTCAACATGGCAAGAACCTCTGTCCAATCTAGACACTAGAAAGGATTAACATGGACATCAGAGTGAGTTAATAATGACAAGAATTTCTATCCAATTTGGACATCATGATCATAGCAGGTTAACATGGCAAGAAACTCTATCTAATCTGGTGCCCGTTGCACAACGCTCTTGTAGGCTATAACTATTGTAACTTCAACGCTTTCTATTGTGGCGGGAGCCAAGTTACAACTATTGTAGCACTACAAGAGCATCGTGCAACGGGCACCTGGACACCAGAGAGTGTTAACAAGATAAGAACCTCTGTCCAATCAGTACACCAGAGAGGGTTAACATGGCAAGAACCTCTGTCCAATCTGGACAGCAGCTGGACATTCCAGACCACAGCAACAAGCCAACACACAATACAGATTCCCTGGATTCCTGTCCATGTATTTATATCCCTCCTGATAAACACCAACTGTACAGAAGTCACCTTGTCATGCAGACCAGCTAATTCATCCATGACGGACAGCTTGTGCTTAATTATTCACACCTGTACTGGCTGACCAAACCACTGTACTTAATCCTGTTACTGGCAACTCAACCTGGAATCGAATGAGCCACCCAGATAGAAGAGTTAATCTCATATTTACACATTTCCTCGGGAGTGTTTGCAATGGAGGGTTATGAGCAATCATTCAAGTGGATTTGGCGCTATATAAATATGCACATTATTATTATAATTATTAATATTATTATTATTATTATTACTATTTTTATTAGTATTATTATCAATATTATTATTATTATTATTATTATTATTAAAATGACATTTCCTGAATAAAGTATTCTTCTAAAAAAAATATATATATATGAATGATTTATAGTATTAGCTAGCTTTACCCATGTCATATTTCTGCAATCTACATATATGATGGGATGAAAACCTGCCATAACTAGGTGTCATATATAATTCATATAAAAAACAAGTGGCCTCTATATACCCTGCTAATAATTATATACTTCACAATCTCCAACTCAAATTCCATATCAAATGACGAAATACAACTTTGATATAGATCGAGTTGCATATGCCTAGAGATGAATGTATAAGGTACCCAAGATTTTTCACTTATCCTCCTGAATCACAATAAGCAATACAATGGGGCAATGCTGTAAGAGCAATATAATGTAATCTGAATCGAGATAAACAAATGTATTATATGGGTTGTAACAAATCAATGAAAATACAATTCCTATAACTGGATCAATGAAGAAAAGTCAACACTCTTGCTGGATTAGGTGGAATGAAAGAGTTGAAAATAGAAAAATATATCTTTGAGGTTCTGTAAAATACATTTTAACTTGGTCTTTATTGACTGATTGATCGCTACAAGTTCTTTATTCCAATATTGAATTAACAAGGACTAAATACATATCCTTGTTATACATCCCTAAAAATTCAATTTCAAACAGTTTAATGAACTATAATCAAATATCATTACCGGTAAGTTACAACTAAGAGGGAAAGAGAATCTATTTGTGTTTAGATTATGCTCTGCTCTACCTGGCTCCAAGATTACAAAGCTTTTCTGAATACGATTTGATGCTCAACTCATTATAAGTTCATAAATCTCCATATAACATCTGACATTGAGCATGAAATTGTACTCAGAAAGTTTCATAATCTCATGGCCTGATCATCCAGTCAATGATGCCTGCAAATTAGCTGCAGATTTCCCCTGGTATTTCCATTGGAACCTCCATCAATAATACAATAATAATAATACTTGTGACCAGACAACAGCTGCTGTCCTGCACCAGATGACCTGTCTGGGTGGGGGTGGGGAGGAGGGGGGGTGTCAGGTGTCCTCCCACACCTTTCTCTAGGACTGGACACAGAGAGAAGCAACAGGTCACACCACAACCCACAGAGTCATGTCCATTGGGTGTTCACACGTATGTGCTATCATAGCCCTAATTGTTTTATATCATTAACCAGACAAAAGTCTCATTTACCCCAGAAGTAAAAAAAGTTAATACTAAGACATTCCTGAGTCCTGCAAAGTCAGCACAACTTACTCAGAGAAGACACAGATGTGTGTGTGTGTGTGTGTGCATGTGTGCATGTGTGCGTGTGTGCGTGTTTGTGTGTGTGTGTGTGTGTGTGTGTGTGTGTGTGTGTGTGTG
>JAUTBV010106967.1:0-14854 GCA_032361325.1 Lepetodrilus fucensis
CTTAGCATCTTAACCCTACAGCCAAATTAAAATTGTTCAATCCAAGCTACTTGTCTGTTGATTGTGTGTTTTAATTTTCAAGAACGACTTGAACATGGTATATATATTAAGAATGTACATCCTAAATAGTTCACTGGTGAATTAGATTGATAGATGAACTTAGTGTCTGAGTGAACGAGTGAATGTGAAATCCATCCAATTTATCACATTTGTGATGATGCTTGTAAATGAAAATTTGAATTGCGAGCCAAAGTTATTGTAATACATACCACGTGACAGCATCTAAAACTATAATGTGCGCCTATGTGTCATACCCAAGGGGAAACTACCAGAAGACTGTAACCAGTTTAACAAGTTCCTGTCGCCACTTAAAATAATTGTGTTGTTTATGTTGATATATCTGTAAAACTAATTTATTGCACATATACCAACTTGTAGTTATTATTTACACAAAAAATAACTACATCAAAATCAACATGAGAAAGTATATAAAACCTTTAAAAACTAGATAATAATGATGTCATTTACCGAATAATGCAGTTGCGTCCTTTTCAATGCAAATTTCATAGTGACTATATTTCTGTTTGACATTATTCACATATTGGGAATATTCTCACCTACTAAACACTGATTTGTTGTCCGATGACAACTACTAGAGTCTAAACATACATGGCATTGTTAATTCTATTCTGGCTAAACTACATAAAGTGCAAAGACTCCATGCATGTGTGGAGCTCACTGTCACAGCAATATATCGCGCCACGGTCAAGGTCCCACGAGACTGAGAGATGTTTACTGTATATATACTCGTGGTAATGTATTAATCGACCCCTTCTTTCTGAGTACCTAAAACGTAACTTATTCACAAATTTATTTTTTCTCATCTCCTCCATATATTTATAAAAAAATATCAAAAACATCATTATCCCTTCACAGTTTTCCGTAAAGTGCGCCCAAACTAAAAAAAAGCTCGAAATGAGATTCCACATTACTTTGGTTCGCTATTAGATTATGCAAATTCCCTTTAGAGTAATCACTGCTTCTATCACTGACTTCCAGCGGAACCCTGGAGGGTGTGCGAGAACGTCCAAGCTACACGGACCTGCTGGATGACCCCATGCTCAAGTTCTCCGGCGCGTACCATGAGGGCTGTTCAGACCTATATGTCACATGTCAGGTCTGTGCAGACGGCCGCCCACTAGCTCTCCAAGTCTCCACATCGTACAAGTCGTTCAGTACACGCTGGAAGTAAGCAGAAATACTCAGAATTCCTTGTGTACAAATACTATCAAATATCTACATATGATTAACTACAATACTGAATTCACAAATAATGATAAAAAGTCTTAATTAAACTAAAATGTGTTGTAGTAAATGTTCCCTATTGCAAATCTTCAGGGAATTCCTTGAAATGTATTTTTCATTTGCAATATTGCTACCTCTGTTCATATTTTAATAACCTCCGTACTCCTCCGTATTCCAGTTGGAACGAATGGCTCGAGCTTCCTGTGAAATACAGCGACCTGCCTAGGAACGCAATGTTAGCGCTGACTATCTGGGACATCTATGGCACAAACAAGTCTGTTCCTGTCGGCGGAACCACAATTCCACTGTTCGGAAAGCGAGGGTAGGTATCCATGGTAACCATGTCATTTTGATGTCCATTATAACCTGCTTTTCCTAACGTCTGTCGACATTCAGGTTGCATTATGACTGGAACCTTTCCTTCCAGAACGTTCTGTCAGGGGATGCATGACCTGAAGGTCTGGCCAAAAGTTCTGGCGGATCACTCAGTACAGAACACTACGCCAGGCAAAACCAGGGACGCCAACGACCAAATGAGCAGACTAGCCAAGGTTGGTAAATACCTGACCTATGACCCGTTATTGGTCCGGTGCTGAGGAGAGGAAACTCAGGCCAGTTCCATCTATTTCTTCACAGGCACAATCTATTGATGGAGCGAATGACACAGATACATGTGAACAATTGTTCATTCCATACAAATTAGGGTTACCAATGAAATATCATTGTTGCAATCAAATTTTATGATTTGCACACAGTATTCGATGAGTAAGCACACCAACATTGAGAAAAACAATGTTATTCGATGAGTTTGCACACTATCAAAACATTACTCATTTAAATTTGAAGCAAAAAGCTTTCATTGGTGAATGTACATGCTCATAACCGATTTCCAGGTTTAGATTGTTAACTTTCTGAGGGTTAACACAGAATATATCCCTCCATGGTGTGCACTCCAACATGTGTCTCTTATTTTCTCATAATACACTGTCATGTGTGCTTTGAGTATATTATCAGGATTGCGTTACTACATTTTCCGTGTGTTACTAACATTGACCATGCGTTATTAACAGTTGTCCATGCATTATTATTAACATTGACCGTGTGTTATTAACAGGGACAAATGTAATAACACATGAACCTATGTTTGCTGTTTGTTTCAAACATTACATGTATTTCAAAATAATCTGTAAAGACAAATTTGATTGCCGGGATTCAAACTTTGGAACTCTCGCATGTCTTGTGCTCTAGTCCATTAGGCCACCTAGCCGATGAAAGTTCAACCTAAAGTTTTATAAATGTTCAATATGGTAGGCATTTGAATGAATCGCTCATAAAATCCCATACATATTAAGTTTATATATTCATATTATAATTTGTGTACAAGTTTTATTTGTATAGTTTTGTTGCGATATATGACAGTTAACATACGGCCCTCGGGCGTTACTGGCATGTAAATGCACTCTGTTTCAGGAATTACCCCATGTAACGCCCTCTGGCTGTGTATTAACCATCACATCTCGCTCCTTAGATCAAGATCTAAGCATTTTATAGTGATTTTACATGTAATTGTCATTTGTAATTCAAAGATAGATTAAACAATCATTGAAATCTGTGATCATATATATGCCTTTAATGCTCAACATGTTCTTCTCCATGAAGCAATGCCAATTAAATTGAAGACAATTAGAAGGAATATATTTTATAAATTCTACATGGCATCTAGCTGAGCAAGCGACATCGCGATGGTCACATGGTGAAAGTTGATTGGCTGGATCGGCTGACATTCCGTGAGATTGAGATGATCAACGAGCGGCAGAAGCGTGACTCCAACTTCATGTATCTGATGGTGGAGTTCCCTGACATCAACTATGAGCACATGCAGTTCTCAGTCGTGTACTTTGAGAAGGTGAGGCATCCGGCAGACTGGGAGAGTTCTCTTACGTTCACTACACCCAGTGTGTGTGTGTGTGTGTGTGTGTGTGTGTGTGAGTGTGTGTGTGACTGGGTGAGTGAGTGACTGGGTGAGTGAGTGACTGAGTGAGTGAGTGACTGACTGAGTGAGTGAGTGACTGGGTGAGTGAGTGACTGAGTGACTGAGTGACTGACTGACTGACTGAGTGAGTGACTGACTGAGAGAGAGCGAGTGAGGGAGACTCTACCCAAGAGCAAAGTAGAGTTCTCCAGTAGAATGTTATACATTAAGAAAATAGAAAAAAATAAGGTGGTCATTCTCCATAGGCCCAATGTTAATCATAATGGTGGTCAAATATATAATGTCCAGGGGTCACACAGATACCTTTAACATTGCAGATTTTCAAATAACCCCCAGACCCCATTTAAATTCAAACACTGATATGTAAACAACAGGACATTGGATTTGATGTGTTAAACAGTAGGATTGTATATGACGCACGGGTACATTTGTGGACATCACTCCTACCCAAGACAAGACTAGCTGTGGGTGTCACTCTACCTGAGAACACCTTGGGAGGTTTGGGGAGGAGGTGATTACCTAAAAGCTGGGAAGGGAGATGGGGAAAGTCAGAAGGCTTGGGAGGGCGTGGCTACTACTTGATTGACAGGCATGTAGCTTAGGTCACTCAGCCTGCTTCACACATTAGGTAACCCTGAGATAGCTGAAGCTTCAATAACAATCTGAATCAGTGGCGTGCGACCCTGTGTGCTATGCATGCTATAGGGAGTCCTAGAATGATAACTTGAAGCAGGACAATGTGTCTGATGGAGTTATATTACACTGAAGATCCAGTGTTAGCATGGAGACTAGCCCTCATTGGCCTTGTAATCCATTTCTTCTTTCATTCTTTTCTGCATCATTACTTTTAGTTCCATAAACTGTCTCAAATCAACTATATGTAGATGGTACTAGTATCTGTGTTATTTTTGTTTATAAAATAGTTGACAATGACAGACGAGCAAATGTGTGTGTGTTTGTGTGTGTGTGTGTGTGTGTATTTGTGTGTGTGTTTGTGTGTGTGTGTGTGTGTGTATTTGTGTGTGTGTGTGTGTATGTGTGTGTGTGTTTGTGTATGTGTGTGTGTGAGAGAGAGAGAGACTTCAGCAAGATACAGAGCAAGACAGACAGAGAGAGACAGAAAAAGAAAGAAAGAAATACATCAGTTTCCTCTCTGATTTAACTGTGTATTGTATATTGCAGGATGGAGATCGTCCATTTGAGTATCGGACTCTGGCCGAGATCGTCACAGTCCCAGATCCAGAAATCCTCGTGGTGAGTCCTCAGAGTAACCATCAACGTGTTGTGAATATGTCCAGCACTCGGTAGCAACATCTCTTTCAGCTGTTTCTAGTCAAAACCTTTTGTGAACGATTTAAAAAGAATGTTATTTATGCATGTTTTTTCCATTTGTTTATTTTATCATCTCCATATTCTGTATAATCCCCATGGAGTTGAGAAAGGAAATGAGCATACACTGATACATTGACTGGGGTAATAATAATGTAGTGTGTTAGAAGGTGTATCTGGCACATTAAAAGTGGACATTGTCATTATTATGATTATTAAAAGTTTTAGTATTTCTATTATTATTATTATTATTGTTATGTATTGTGACAGTATTCATGTTTATGTTTGCTCAGGAGAATCTGGTGGAGAGTAAGCACCACAAACTTGCTCGCAGTCTGCGCAGTGGCCCCGCTGACCGTGACGTTAAACCTGACGCCAGGACCCGCGATCTACTCAATGTACGACTTTAGTCATCTCTGCTAATACTCTGATTACTCTCACAACTGATTTTGTTCTGTCAGATATACTAGTAGTTTGAAATTCAGATGTAAAATTGAAATAGGTATTCAAGCATTAGTTGTATTCTTTACAAATATTGGAACATTGGAACATAAATGTGCTTGGCAGTAGGTGTATGTATATCAATAAACTGATATTTATTTTCATAATATATTTAGTTTCTGCATTATTTGCCTAATTTGTTGGGTAGACGATCGTGAGTTATCCGCCCACCAAGAACTTGTCTGGAGAAGAGCAGGACCTGGTCTGGAAGTTCCGCTTCTACCTGTCCAATCAGAAGAAGGTATTTGGTCACATGATTACACTCTTTGACTATTGTTGCTTGCCTTAATGATATGATCGTCATTATTTTAATAGGGCTTCAATTCTAAATTCCATGAACTACCATATTGTATAATCTAACTATTCCTTGATATCTAAATAGACCATATAACTATTGTTACTAATCATGACATATGGAAATTGTAATGACCGTATATAAGTCTCTGTGATATACTGCACTATGGTTTTCCCCTCGTAGGCTCTGACCAAGTTCCTCAAGTGTGTGAAGTGGTCCACACCACAGGAGGCACGCCAAGCTCTGGAGCTCCTGTCTAAGTGGCAGGCCATGGACGTGGAGGACGCCCTCGAGCTCCTTACACCGGCATTCACCCACCCTGCAGTCCGCAAGTACGCCGTGACCCGGCTCAGACAGGCTGATGATGAGGTGAGCTCAATTTAACCAATTATTGGATCCTGAACACATTTTCTTATTTGGGGAGTTTAATTTTAAATTATATTTTTTTGGTGACATAATTCTAGACATTACTGCATGTGTGTAGCAGGCATGCTGACGACTGGACATCTACCAGAGAGCGTTCACTCACTGTGCTAATATAACTAGACATGCGCAGTTCATATGTCAGTCTCTACCAGACCAGGGTGATCGAACTCCACCATAGTGTGGCCATATTTCCTGATTACCTCCCTTGTCCCCCAGGATCTGCTGTTGTATCTGCTACAGCTGGTGCAGGCCTTGAAGTACGAGAACTTTGATGAAATCAAGGAGGGAATGGACACGCCCCCTCCCCAGCGAGACTCCACCCCCTCGCCTGACACGCCCACTGAGAAGGATAGGTCAGTCATTATCTAAATAATAGGCATTGATTTAAAGAGAAGCGATTCCATGCCAGCGAGTATAGACCGCAGTGTGCGAGACATTCCATTGTCTGTTCAGAGTACTCGGAACACTTCACACAGCTGAAAGGAACGGTCCAGTTCTCACAGACTGTGTTTTGTTGCCAGGTCTCTGAGTGTACTCTCCCACGCTTCTTCCCACGACTCCATCTTGGATGCCCTTGGGACCACGCCCCCTGACAAAGATGACATGACACTGGAGAGCAGGCTGGAGAAAGAGGTCAGAGGTTACTGAGTGATGTAGATAACGACACAACAAAGCAGACTGTACTCTGTGTGTACCACATTCGTACTATGCTGATCTATCATGTTCTTCTTGTTCTTATACTAGCTCTTATCTCCATGAACATTTTAGTATCTTACTAGATTTGTTCCATCTGATGCCGTCATTGTTTTCCAACAGAAATTGAAATTATTGAAAAACATTTCCAAGCAGTGACATCATATTGTGTCCTCCTTTGGTATTTTTCCTTCAACACTTAATGTAGTGTTTGCATAGTCACCATCTGTACTTGTTAATATATATATACAATATTCATATATTTTCTACTGCAGATGGATCTTGCTACATTCCTGATATGGAAGGCGTGCAACAACTCTACCATTGCTAATTACTTTTACTGGTTGGTAGCTACTCACAAATTACTTTTACTGGTTGGTAACTACTCACAAATTACTTTTACTGGTTGGTAACTACTCAACAGGATAATTGTTATTTGTCATAATTATTGGTTTTCTGATTCTCCTGGGAAAATTTCTCACAAATAGTCAGACCTCATCTTCCTTGTATCTGAATAATTGAGATAGACAGAAATTCCTTTCAGATGCGCGATACTAATAAAACCTTTTTTACGTTGTGACTAACTGGTGTTGCTAGAGCACACATTGAATGTACTGAGACCAGTGCTGTTAGCTAACTGGACGATGTCCTGCCTGACAGGTACCTATTGGTGGAGTGTGAGGACCAGGACCAGACTAGCAAGGACAACCCGCAGCGTGAGATGTACATCCTGGTCATGAAGAGGTTCAGCAAGGCTCTCAGCAAGGTCAGTCGGTGTCCTAGTGGTGTCCTAGTGTGTCTTTACTGTCCTAGTGGTGTCTTTACTGTCCTAGTGGTGTCTTTACTGTCCTAGTGGTATCTTTACTGTCCTAGTGGTATCCTAGTGGTGTCTTCACTGTCCTAGTGGTGTCTTCACTGTCCTAGTGGTATCCTAGTGGTGTCTTCACTGTCCTAGTGGTGTCTTCACTGTCCTAGTGATCGTCGCAAATGGGTGAAAGATTCCCGCAGCGACATTAAACTCCATATTCACTCACTGTCCTAGTGGCGTCTTTCCAGAACACTTGGTCTACCCACAGTCAGTGTGGGAGAACGATTGTCTCGTGGGTTCAACGTTTGTCAGTTAGATTTAGTATTATATCATGATGTGTGTGTACCTGTGTTGTTCAGAGTATCATTTCTCAAAGATCTCCTATCATCTATGAGACCATAAGGACTCTCGTAGCAATCTCTAATAGTTGGGGATCGTGCACTTACGAGAGTGCATTTTGGATATGAGAGCTTTGTAAAAAGATACCCTGTTTCATGACGGCTTCCTAAAGTTAGGAGCTCCTATAGTTATGACCCAGTTTATCTCCTCCTAAGATGGCGATTTAAGAAGGGATATGACTTGTGACATGGTCGTGAAACACTTTAGGAGGTGATAACTCGGGTTAGGAGTTCCTAACTAGTTAGGACACCATCATGAAATGGGGGACCTGGTGTATATCTGTGACTATATCTGTGACTGTGTGTTGTATATTTGTGACTGTGTTGTATATCTGTGACTGTGTGTTGGTCAGGGTGGTCAAGAGTGTCGACTGCGGCGGTCAAGTCTGGCAGAGCAGCAGGGCTTCATCAGGAACCTTGTCATCCTCGTCAAACTCGTGGCCCGGGAGAGCGGAAACAGAAAGAAGAAGGTAATTCACTTCACCTCGCTTCACTTTACTTCACTTGGTCCAATCTATCTGTCAGTGATCATCCACATATAGCAGCCATATTGAAAATATGACTTTTGGGTCGTTTCAGTAAATAAGTACTTCTTATATTCTGCCCGAATTCACTTCACCTCACTTCACTTTACTTCACTTGGTCCAACTATCTGTCAGTGATCATCCACATATGGCAGCCATATTACAAATATGACTTTTGGGTCGTTTCAGCAAATAAGTACTTCTTACCCGAATAAATGTGACGGGCATTTTTCCACTATGGTATATGAATACTTCAGTTATTTTCTTGTGTAAATCAGTAACTGCTATGCTAAAGTAAATAACTTGGTAAAGCTCAATGATGTGATGTTGCCTGTGTTTCAGATTGAGAAGCTCCAGGCTCTGCTACAAGACACGGATGACAGCAAGAAGAACTTTTCAGATTTTGATGTTCTTCCTCTCCCTCTTGACCCTGAGGTCAAGGTCAAAGGCATTATCCCCGACAAGGCTACGTTGTTCAAGGTCAGATTTGTAACCAGATTACACTAGCTCTCTACAATGTATTAAGATGTATCTGTGGATGGCACTATCATATCGGATATAAACTATGAATGGTATAAATGTTTATATGTTCCATCCTTGTAAACTACAGGTCAGTGATATTACTGTTTGTTGATTTCCAGAGCAACTTGATGCCATGTCGACTCACATTCCGCACCCAGGACGGCAGCGACTACGTCACGATATTCAAACACGGCGACGACCTACGACAGGACCAGCTGATTCTACAGATTCTCACGTTGATGGACAAAGTCAGTCGATTCCCCGCGTTCATACTCGCCTAAACTTACTTCTAAGTACTTTCCCCTTACTGACTGTGAGACTGATTCAGTTCTCTGTGTATTAATGTGACATTGTTCTCCTCAACAAGTATTATTAACCCCCGCCATGCTGTATTGATTTAGGGCAACCTCAGTTGCCTTCAGAAGAGGTAATGTTAAATGTTGTTATATCTCTAGATGTTCTGATGTCTGTAATTATTAGGCTAACTTTGGTAACTTTTCTCATTACAGTTATTGAGACGGGAAAATTTGGACCTAAAGTTAACACCTTACAAGGTTTTGGCAACCAGCAGTAAACATGGTATGTCATATTCGAAGATGCTTGAATTTTTTATTGATGTTCAAGATATATATATGTATATTTCGCCGTATTGAATGTGAATCTCCACTCAGAAGAAGCGGTCTTGTTATCAACATTGTAGCCTGTTTGAATCCAATTGTTTGAAATTGTCAGTACTTATGTTTTCGGGCGGGATGTAGCGCAGTGGTAGAACGTTGGTTCAAATCCTGTCCCGGGGGCCCGGCATCAATGTTCGCAAAAGTTACTTTTCTGACGCGATATTGATAGGATGCACTGACTGTAGAGTGGCAATGCAGTTATCATCCTTGGTCTTGTCAGTACCAGCTGGTGCTCGCAGGTTTACTGCAACATTCAGTGCTACGGATGTTGCGGGTTTCTAGATTCTAGAAAGTGACTTTAAACCCAAATTTAAAAAAAATAACAATAAATAAAATACTTATGTTTTCCACATATACTTTAAATCACAAAATTAATGCGTCACTAATTTAATGCGACCTCTAGATTTTAGACGTAAATGCAACACCAATAAAATGTGAACGGTCATGTCTCCATACATGTTTCTTCCCGGTACTTACCTTTAATGCGCAGCAATTAAATGCGACAAAACAGCGGTCGCATTTTTCGCATTAATATTCTGATCGCTTTAATTTCATGATTTACAGTATATGTTTGTGCTGTTGTCCAGGTTTCGTGCAGTTCATCGAAGACTCGCCGTCTGTCGCCGAAGTTTTAGCCAGTGACAGCAGCATTCAGAATTACTTCCGGAAACACGCACCCCTAGAGAATGGCCCCTACGGCATTCAGCCTGAGGTCATGGACAACTACATCAAGAGTTGTGGTAGGGTTGGTTATGAATAGTCGCACACTAACACTAAATGATCTGCTCTTGTTACAGCTAGCGACTGGCGATAAATATAAAAATACTTTTGCTTGAGATATGGAGGTTTATCTTTGTGGTATGCATGTAGTTGTCTGCCCTTGTTACAGCCGGCTACTGCATGGTGACGTATCTTCTCGGAGTCGGCGACAGACATCTTGACAACCTGCTGCTGTCAAAAACAGGTGTGTGAAAACTGGAAGTAATATGTTAATGCTTCTTAATCCTGTTACTACAGTAAATCTGTTGTGAATGTCCTACTCAGAATGTCTCACTGATGTCAGTTGCTCATCCATACACAAATATATAGAGAATATTCAAGCTTTTTTCTCAAATACCATGTTTATCTCATTGAGTGGAGTGTCAATATTTCCACGAGTGGAGTGGGAGAGTCATATTTCCACTCGTGGAAATATCGACTCTCCCACAACGTTGCCCAGTTAGTTATTTTCACTAGTGAAAATACCATCAGGTATTATTAGAATGGAAAATGGAAGTTCATTTGGTGATTAACCAGGCATAGACACAATCCCTTTCTACCGAGGTTCTCTATAGTTTACTGGCAATGAAACTGTAACAGTCACAAATATTCAGCACTATCAGAAAACAACCTGGTCAGTCTGAAACTTGGGTTTATATTCTTGCTTCAGGCAAGCTGTTCCACATCGACTTCGGCTACATCCTGGGTCGCGACCCCAAGCCGTTGCCGCCGCCGATGAAGCTGAGTAAGGAGATGGTGGAGGCTATGGGTGGGATGAACTCCGAGCACTTCTATGACTTCAAGAAGCACTGCTACACCGCGTTCCTCGCCCTCAGAAGGTGAGCACCATGTGTCAGGGCAGAGCTTGGCCGGGGAAACGTGTGGGCTATTAATGTTTATTGAAAGTGCTTCACAGTGTTGTGTCTACTTACTGGCAGAACACATACAAACTCGTAGTAACTATACAAAATTAAAACCACAGGCATATTTGGCAATTATTTGCTCAAAGGTATCCTGGTATATGACCTGGTGGCCTATTCTCAAAACATTCTTATGAACCTTCTTAGCCTAAGAATAGTTCTTAACAATTCTTATAGTATTGTAGCAGTAATGAATTATTCTTTCTTTGGTATTTGTAGTTTTGGTTTCTAATAGTGTATACTGGTTTCTAATAGTTTCTAATAGTGTTTCTAATAGTATAGTAAGTAGGGCTATGAACTGTTCTTAGGCTAAGAAGTTCATCAGAATGTTTCGAGAATAGGCATCCTGGTTAGTAATAATAATAATAATAATAGTAATAGTAATAGTAATAATAATGAATGTATGTATTTATATTGCACCAACCCATGCTGAAAAGCTCACTCATGGTGCTACATCTAATCTGTTCTCTGTAGGTCATCCAATCTGTTCCTGAATCTCTTCTCTCTGATGGTGGATGCCAACATTCCTGACATTGCCCTGGAGCCCGACAAGACCGTCAGAAAGGTGACAGAACATTCACATATCAGCGTCGCTTCCACTCCATAGTTGTGATTTTCTGAATCCCTAGATAACACACCAGCGTGCATTTCCTCCTCACTGACGCTAGTGTTGTGTTGCAGGTGCAGGAGAAGTTTGTGCTGCACTACAGCGACGAGGAAGCTGTGCACTACATCCAGAACCTGATCGATGTCAGCGTATCCGCCATGATGGCGGCTCTCGTGGAGCAGATACACAAGATGGCCCAGGTGAGAACTGCCACACGAATACAAGAATAGACAACCATTTACAAATATTTACAAGCATTTTTTTTTCTTTCACTGTATTATCATGAAATATATCATATGCGACAATTATATTATCACAAACATGTAGTTCAATATTAATGTGCACATTTAGCATAATGACTGATGTATTCTTGTGTATAAAATTGATACAGCAATAATACTGTATAATATGTTGTTGAATGGAAAATAAATTAAGATGAGATTGTTATGTAATTATCTTTGCTTTCTGGCATGGCTTTCCGTGCTTATTTTCTTTTCTTGCATATGTAATTTGTAATATTATTAACTAATAATGTAGTCGTCACCTATGGGTGAAAGATTCCCACTGTGACGTAAAACAATAATTAATTCATTCATTCATTCCTATTGAATATATATCAATGAGCCAAAAAGAAATTTCATTTGACATAGTTTTTAAAAATAAGTATTGCCATTTATTCATCTTTACAAAAAGTTTCCTTATCCATCCTAAGTTTTGTGATGTAATTATTTCCTTTATATTGGGAACTTTAATACCCCCATGTTTTGGAATAGACATTACAACTCTTTTTATTTTATCAGGTGTTCCTTTCCAAATAAATTTGAAACACATCCTTTGCAATGTATCTATTTTTATATCAGGGGGGTTTGGAAGTGCTGCAAATAAATGATTCAATTTTGGCAATAATAGAGATTTTAAAATAAGTGTTTCGTCCATATGGCGTTAGACTGAGCTAACCAAAGGTTAATTTGTTTTTCAATTTGGTCAAACTTTTCCGTATTATTTTTATCCACTATGCATTCTAAATCTATATCAAAATTAATACCCAGTAATGTAAATTCTTTTTGGGACCAAACAAATTTCCACTCTTTGCATAATTTTAGCCTTGATCTCTTTTTTGAACCAATCCAAATTAGTTTAGTTTTATCCACATTGACCGTAAGCCCTGAAAAACATGCAAAAACTGTAGAATATTTAATACTGTGTAGAGGCATTTTTCTGTACCATCTAATGCTAATGTGGTATCATCTGCAAATTGTGATAACATATATTCCATACTTCCAACTTTAATGCCCTTAATTGTTTTATTATTTCTAATCATTATTCCCATAATCTCAACACATAGCAACAATATATAGGGCGAAATCGGATCACCCTGGCGGCAGCCTCGCGTTATTTTAAAGAAAGGCGACGCAAATCCATTTACTAATACACTTGATTCAATATCGGTATACAATGTATCTACCCATTTTATAATACTTGGACCAAAGTTACAAAATGCAAGTACATTTCTTATATATGGGCAGAGAAAATGACTTTTCACAGATATCACATTTTCAAGGCTTCTTTCCTGTGTGTGTCAATGTATGCTTCTTGAGGTGGCCTGACTGAGAAAATGACTTTGCACAGACATCGCATTTCCATGGCTTCTGTCCTGTGTGCATCAGTGTATGGTTCTTGAGACTGATGGGCAGAGAAAATGACTTTTCACAGATATCACATTTCCAAGGCTTCTGTCCTGTATGTATCAGTGTATGGACCTTGAGACCGATGGGCAGAGAAAATGACTTTTCACAGATATCACATTTCCAAGGCTTCTGTCCTGTGTGTATCAGTGTATGGCTCTTGAGACCGCTTGACTGAGAAAATGACTTTTCACAGACATCGCATTTCCATGGCTTCTCTCCTGTGTGTGTCAGTTTATGCTTCTTGAGGTTGCTTGACTGAGAAAATGACTTTGCACAGACATCACATGTCCAGGTCTTCTGTCCTATGTGTACTATCAATGTATGTTTCCTGAGATAGCCTGACTCGGTAAATGACATTTCACAGATATCACAGTTCCAAGATGTATGTCCTGTATGCATCATTGTGACAGTGGTCGTGATCAGTTGATATTAGCTCTTTTGTGTTAACCGTGCGACTACTGTCCGCGCATGCGCATAACGGCGTGGGTCACGTAGTATGCCGCTATATAAAAAGACACCATTTGGACGTTGTTCGCGGTCATATAACAAGCTGTACATTTGCTCCTAAATTATGTTTGTGGTATCTAAATTTTGAGGAATCCTTGAACTGTCGAGATCTGGATCAGGTTTATAACATTTGTCACGGGTTAAGGAAGTATGGCCCTCTGAGAGCAACAATTTCTGTGATTTACGTTATACACAATGCAACATGGCTGGCAACCGGCGCTCTCAAATGATGGCATTTATAGCTGAAATCGCTTATGTAAAAGCTGTTCGTTTTCAGAATTCCAATTATGTTAGTGATTTATTTTTGCGTTAATGCATTACATATGACTTATACTTTCTAGATATGAATTTTGGTTTTGAAAAACATTGCAGATAATATATTCGAGACGGTTCACCCCCCTGCGCTTTACACCTATATATTTTTGCCCCACCCGTGCATCGTCTGCTAAGATCCCACTTTGCTTGACACTAGGCATATATTAGTGATTTTGAAATGGAGTGCAAGTGCAAGTATTTAGTGATAATTATATTTACTAGATAACATATTTTACATAGTGACCAAAAGCTAAGCAACTGATATTGTAGCCGTCTAGTATAGATCTAGCCATTCTCCCACTTTGCTTGAGTAACGGTTTATCAATGCCTATTTCAGCGATTTTAAAAGAGATTGTTTGGCAGTACAAATATTTTTAAAGAATTACAACAACTAAATGATCAAGAAACGGTCATAGTGACCAAACAGCTATATAAATTGATAGTTTTCCTATGTATTTTTTATTTATTTTTGTATTGGGGTTAAAGTCGCTTTCTAGAATCTTTCACTAATCAGTTTAGGGCAGGAGGAAACCCGCAACATCCGTAGCGCTGAATGTTGCAGTAAACATGCGAGCACCGGCTGGTAC